>JAEMWC010000172.1:655000-665000 GCA_016490735.1 Pachyseris speciosa | reverse complement strand
CTCATTTGCCTTGGTGGTGTATTTTGATGTGATCGCAGTGCACTTCAAATGAATATTAAAAGAACTGACAGAACCTTCTTGCTTTGGTGAGGATAAAAAATACACCCGCAAGGAAAACTTGACAGAATAAATCCTTTCTGTCCCTCGCCCTCTAATAAAATAGTTGACAAAAAGTAGTGGAAAACTGCTTTGGTCAGTAAAAGTTAGTTAAACATAAATAATATTTTATTTTTTGTTTTACTGGATAATTATTCAACTAGATTCTCACACTTCACTTGTATTGTGTTGGTTTGAAGGCATGCTCACAAAAGCACAGTAATGCAGATCAGATGGAACCAGAATGGGAACTGGTTATTGACAGCATCCCGTGATCATCTATTGAAATTATTTGACATCCGTGCAATGAAGGAAATGCAAACATTCCGAGGTCACAAGAGGGAAGCAACAGGTAACCTTGAATTGATTTCAAAAGGTTTATTACATGTATTGAAATGAAAGATGTTATACCATCCTATCTTTAGTTATTATTTTTGTCATGAAAAGAAAATTTGGTCAGTGTAAAATACAGACTGCAGACTGCGGTTTTTTGCTAAAAGATGTATGTTATTTTTCCCATTAACTAAATACAGAAGTATCTTTCTTAGTAGAGTTGGAATAAAGCTCCTTTGTAAGAAGTATCTTGCTTTCAATGTTAATAGTCACTTATGACCCTGTTGCCTACAATATTTATTGTATGTCAAGCTCAGGCAATGGCCTTTTTTCCTGGCTGTGTACATAGATGCTTGGCATAATGATACTTGTGTGTTATCTCTTAGCAATTAGCTGGCACCCCATCCATGAGTCTCTGTTTGTCAGTGGTGGATCAGATGGTTCCATGATGTTCTGGGTTGTTGGGTGAGTGTAGCATTTAAAAGTTTCTGAGTGGTGTTGCACCTGTGAAATGTGACCTGTGAAGTGTATCTCAATTATGTTTTGAATTAGGGCTGAAAAGGACGTTGGTAATATGGAGCAGGCTCATGAGGGAATGGTATGGAGCCTCGCGTGGCACCCTCTTGGGCACATACTGTGTTCAGGATCTAACGATCACTCTAGGTAAGGCAGCATAGAATGTCTCTCAATTACATGCAGGCTCCATATGTTTTTTTGCAGGCTCCATAATGAACTTTGGCCCCAGGATACCATGACTTTCTGTGTATCAACTGTGCCTATAGATTTCTCAGTTTCTTCTAGTTGTTATGGTAATCTGTTTCTTAATTAATATGGTGCCCATTTAAGGAGAGTACAGATGAATGGCAACTGTTGTTCCTTGTTTCTGCTTTGATTTTGTATTCAAATAATTTTCCAGTTAACTGATGCTCTCCAAATGTCTTTTTGCCATCTCTTTTTTTGCAAAATCTATTTGAAACAATGAAATAGTTTTTATGTTTACTAATAAAGTTGTGTCTGTAGGGACTTCTCAAATATGCTGATACCGGTAATGAAAACAATCTGGAAATTTAACTTGCTGAAGTCTTTTCAAATTACTGTCTTCTTTTGTCTGTCAGTAAATTTTGGACACGGAATCGACTTGGTGATAGGATGAGGGACAAGTACAATCTGAACATTCTTGATACAGAGGATGATGCTGGTGAGTGCAGTGTTACAATGACAGTGGTGTCAAAACCTTCTCAGAGATGATACCCAAGTTATGTACTGAGTAAAGGTTAACATTTCTATCAGGGCCAATGTAAGAGCAATTCTTGATAGAATTTTGTTGAAATTGTGAGTAACTACATTTTCTATTACACAAAGAGCCTGTGTAACATGAAGAGGTAGATTCCCATAGAAGGAAAAGAAACTAGCTCTATTTTATAGTGATTTTTCCAAAACGCAAGGACAAAACTTGAAAAAATGATACCCTAACTTTTTCAAGTGGCAACCCTTTTCCATCTCATTATTTGTGGCCATAGACAACTGCAAATAGTTTCAATGCACATATTATGTACTTCACAAGACTAACTTTTTTAAACTTTTCCTTTTTTAAGTTTCCGTTGTTGCAAATACATTTTTGGATTGAACCAAATTACACAATGGTGCCACTTTAAGCCTCACCTGCACACATAAAACTCAAAGGGAATGTAAGAGAACCCACAGAAATTTTGCAAAGAACAGGAAACTCCGCGTTTTTCTCTGGCCTACTGAAGTTTGGATTTATTTTCAGTTGTGGCAGGGTTGGCCGCATCAAGAGCCGGAGGCAGGGGATTTTTTCCGGAAATTCTGTGTTAGATCCCTGGCTATTTTGATGGAAAAACGGCATATTGACTGCATCACAATAGCTGGATTGCCTGGCTATTTTTTTGCACGTGCTGACCTACTTAAAAAATAGTGACAGCCCTGTATGGTGTGAATCTGTTTTTGACCAGCAATTGCAGCTAAGTGGTAAACCACAGTGAAAGTAAAGGGTATAAATAATTGTAAATAAAGAAGAGTTAACCTTTCCTTTGTAGCTTTAGTGTAGGATACATAATTTGTGTACTGTGTCAATTGTAATCTTAATCTTTATGTTGTGTTGACAGATGGCGATCACCCTGGTGTTATCACCACAGCTATCCCTGGGATGGACACAACACTAAACCCAGCTGAAGACTTTCCAGATATTGATAGATATGACTTGGGAGAAAAAGGTTTGATCAGACAGTTTACTGGCCATCTCTGTCTTTGCTTTGTCTACATTTAACACAAATTAAAATGAACTCGAGCAGTCCGTGTGAGAAGTGATTAAAGTTTGGGTGGGGGGGGGGGGGGGAATAAAGCATGTACCTTTGTTCAAACATAAAATTGGTCTTAAAGCATTGAGGGGAAAATATGAAGTGGCTTCTTGAAGGGAGAATTAACTGCAATCAATTTTAAGTTATTTTCCAGTAAAGTAGGTAAGAAACATGCAATCCATCCCGCTCTGACAATCTGCAATCAAAGATGATTTATGCAATATTCTGTGCACCAGTAGGCAAATTATAAACTGGACAAGACTGATATTGTATTCTTTACATTCATGCAAAGACATTTTTTGGCATTGTAAAGTGACACTAGATATAGATCAAGGTGCCCAATAAGTCATTGCTTTATCCAAAGTTTCTTATGTCAACCCCGTTGGGAAAAAAATTATGGACAGTGAAAAGTGACACCCAAATTTATGTTCCATTTTATATCTGGTTGAGCTTTTTTCAAGTTGCTAATGACCAATGAAAACATTTCAAAGCATAGTGCAAGACAAAGTAAACTTGCTATGAACATTCCTTGAAAACTCAGTTTTTGGTGCTTGAATACTCCTTGGATACTCGTGAATTTTATGTTACACGAACCAGCACGAACTTTGAAATAGAGAAGCCTTTGTTTTAGTGTGTGCATACAAAAAATTGCCATTTTCAACACAGTCAACTTAAGGTGGGGGTACACATGAATTAGAAGGAAATTTGAAGGAGTTTAAAGAAGGGATTGAAACGTAAAAAAAAAATGTTTTGAAACACCACTAGACAGTTGACACCCCCTGAAGGGCACTCCAAGTTGGTGGTGATTGTTTTGGTGTCCATGTACTAATTTTCAACTTGAAATTCCTATTTTAAACCTTCATTAAATCTTCAATACTTCCTATTTTTCTTAAATTTAACTAATACTGTAAGAAAAATTATCTCTTCCCAAATATACCCAGAAATCTCCTAACATTTCACAAAATATCCCACAACATAGCTTTGTGAAATAAGCATAGGGATTTTTGATTACTTGAAATGGAACAAGTTAAATCCATGTCAAGCAACGGAAAAATAGTGTTCTGGTGTACCTCCACCTTAACGCATGCCTTTATCAGAATAGTTTTTTGTAAACAACGTGAGCTCTCTAAATGAGTTCTTGGTTGTTGATTTTGCATTGGTGAACTGAATTTGATATTTTGATGTCCATATTTGCATGTGCTTCCTTTTGATAGCTGTTTCTCGCTACAGGTCCTTCACTTGGATTTGGTAATTCACCAGCAAACAAGACAACTCCTATTCGGTCAAAGCAGTTGGAAACACAGAATCCTGGATTCACTCTTCCAAATTTCAAAAGCAGTCCTACCATTCCAGGTCTTGGAGATGTAACCTCTGCTGTTGAAAATGGGAATTCATTACTGCGACCTGAAGCCCCACCATTTAATCCTGGTGGGCCAGTTGAAAGGAACCAGAGGGGTCCATTTGAACCCCCTCCTCCACAAAGACTTGTGCAACCTGATAGCTTTAAACAAGAGCCTAGACAAAGATCGTTTGATGGCCCTCAAGGAGACCGCAAACAGTTTGGCCATGGACATCCCAGAGGGGAATTTGACAGCAGACGACTTGGAAGGGAACCTTGGGAAGAACCCAGGGGCCCCCCTGGGGACTTCAAATCTCCCAAATGGTATGATCATGGCCCTAATGATTTTGGACGTGGCAGAGATTTCAGGCCTGATGATGGAGGGCCAAATTTCAGAGGACCTCCTGGAGACAGATTTAATGGCCCCCATGGTATCTTAGGTTCACCACCAAGGAATCATGAGATGGACTCTCGACCTGGGTTGCTTGGTCCTCCTCCTCCACCACAATCTCAACAGCTGATGCAGGGACCAACTGGGCATGGTCCTAACTCACAAGGCAGTAATGATTTCTCTCATCAAGGTATGCAGCTGAATATATTTTATACATTGACTTCATTGAAGAGAAAAGGATAAGAAGTGGGACAAAAGGTGCTTTTTTTAGTGACCTTATACATCACCAAGGGGTACTATGAAGGTGGTGATGATGGGCGTAACTGGGCACTTTCGGCAATGCCATTGATTATATTTCAAGGCATTGTTTTTGTCAATTTAAACCCCATAAATAATTAGGTAGCTTGTTGCGAGCAGACAGGCAACCCTGAAAGGGTGAAGCTATATTGAAGACATCAGTTGAGGGTCAAAGAGCACACATAAATTGTGATCAGTGGTAAAATTTCAGATGAAGTACCAGACTGTTTGACTGCTGTTTGAACCTTCAATCAAAGCCTTTGATATTGCTTCACTCAGTCTGAAAGGACAGTGAACTGCTTGTTGAGGAACAAGAGTATTTGATGGTTATAAGAAACAGAGAACAGTGCTCTTGGATGATTAATTTCATGTTCCAGTGGGATGTGGTAGCAATTGACTTGACTCAAACTACCCAAAAATTGCTGTTAGAATTCTTAAACTAAACAACTCTAGGCACTGAGAAGAGATTCTGCTTTGTTCTGTCTGTTAGCGTAGCTATTGATCAAGTCAGAGTTCAATTTACAGTGAAATGAAAATCGTAAACGTAGCCACTTGGTTATTTTTTCACTATTTCATATCTACCATGTTTTACCTCAATCTTGATCAGAACTTAGTTGACACTACCCTGTCTGTTTTGTTTAAGGTTCTGGCCCTAACAAGGATCCCAGGCTGGACCAGGGGCCTTGGAGACCACACCCAAATGAACGTGAAGAAAATAGGAATGAACTGTCACCAAGATTTGATGATCAGCGTTCTCGGCATCCTCATGACCTTAGTTCAAGGGGCTTTAGAAAGGGTACTCCAAGAGGGCGTGGCCATGATTCTCCTGGTCATGGCCCAGACATGCAAGGTTCTAGCCAAGGGCCTTCTCATCCTTTTATTGGCAAACTTAGTTCAAGAGGCTTCAAGAGTAATGTAGGACATAACGAGAATTGGGACCAACGCTGGGGTGGACCGCCAGATGAGCCCCCACAAGGAAGAGGCCCTGACGAGCCTCACGGTGAGAAATTTCTTTATCAGCTAGTATTAGATATGATGCTGGGATTTTGGGCAAAGACTATTAGACATATGGATGCATACTGCTTGGCAGTACTTCAGAGTTTACATTTGGATGCTCCAGAGTTGGTGCTTTTTCCGGGTCTTTTTCCAACCCTCTACGAAAAGGTCTTGTGAAACAAGAGCCAGAAAGCCATAGGCTACTGTCTTACTGTTCCTTACCGTACGCACTGGCCATACAGTAAAATTCCTATCGACTGTATAAACTTTATAATGTTATTTGTTCTCTTTTCCAGGTCTCTTTGATCGGCGGGACAGCTGGGGATCTGCTCAGCACCCCCATGATCCTCGGGGCCCACCACGAGATGAACCACGTGACCCTCGCATGATGAGGGGCCCAGGTCCCCCGCCGCCCGATGCGAATGAAAACAAACCGGCTATACGACCATTAATGAGTTTAAGTCCTCCACCTCTTCCTTTAGGGCAAGCAGGGTTTGATTTTAGTCTTGATGACGATTCGTGGAAAGGTGCTCCTGACAGGCGGGGCAGGAAGCGCTCAGGAGACCAGGAAGGATTCAGGGAGCCCAAATCATTGCGACCTGAGGACGAGTGGAGAAGAGGACCAGGTATGATAAGTACCACCATGAAAGTTCGATTAAACTCCTTTGAGTTTGAGCTTTTTATATTTTCTGTGTGATTTTTAAGTAGATGACAGACTTTAAATTGCTGCTGGTGTGCGGCAACAATGTGTTCACCCGCTCATCCGGCTTCAGGTGGCTTAAAACGCCATTGGCTAGCCTGCGTGGCAGGCGTAGAAATGGGAGGGGGTTAGGTCCTCTCCCTTTTCCCTCCCTCTCCCTCTCCTTTCTACGCCTGTTATGCAAGCTATCATTGGCTGGTTTTCCCACAATTTCTCTCTTTAATTTCCCTTTTCTGGTCTGCTGAAAGATGTGTTCTATGCCCCGTATAAACACGGCAAAAGTTCGGAAAGTCGTTTCACAACTGAAGTAGATTTGTAAATGTGAAATAGCAGTGTACACTTTCGACTTAATCTCGTGATTCATCAACCGTCTGGTCTCCCAATCTTGATTTAATGTTTGTTTAACTGCGGAAATATGAACATGTTTTCCAGTTCTTAAATTCAGCTGCTCCAAGACCTTGAGGACTCGTGGTGTAACACGTAACTGATATTTCAGTACCTTTGTTCGTCTCCTAGATCAAGGACCACCAGAAGGCTGGAGAGGACCAGAGGACAGTTTTGAAGATGGGCCTTGGCATGATGACGACCGAGGACCTTTATCAAGCGACGGTCCAATGAGAGGAAGGGGGAAGCCACGGGGAGGGAGGAGGGGGAGGGGAGGAAGAAGATGACACCCGCTTTCAACTACCACCGGGTGGTGAAGTATCTCCCTTCAGTTTTGAGCGAGTAAGTGGAGTAGAGCTGATGGGGACTTGGGCGCATACAACAGCCACGAACACTACTTTTGTACTGTGCGTATTGTTTACGTCAGCAGGAAATATGAAGATAGCTTCCATTTACTGAATAAAAGACAGCCAGCGAGACTTACCGTTATGAAGAATATTCCAGGAACTTTGCTTGGGAAGTGCTTTTTTTTATATAAGAATATAAGAACCACGAAACACTTGGCAATGCGTGAAGTATTTATACGCTCATTCATTTAGACGGATAACACTGGGTTCGTTTTACGGGAGCCTTTGGGACTTTTGCATTGGTTTACATTACGAGAATTAGGACAAGTACGACCTCTTTCGATCACAAACCAATCTCGTTCCAGATCCCTCACTGATCCCCGTGAGTTGATTAGTAAAATAAGGGCCTTTTAAAGCAAGTCAGAGTGTCATGTGATAGTGTTACGCATGCGTACTATGTTCTAACAACATTTGTTTGCTCGAGTTGTACCAGAACGTCGATCTAACGTCGCGTTCATTAGGCATTACTAGAGAGCTTAAGCAACGACCACGGCGAAGGCAACGAGGACACAAAACAATAGGCTTAATTATGAAAAACAATAGCCCTGCACGTGCGGTTTACATTTTGGTACATTTCTTTGCCGTCTTCAGCAAAACAACAACGTGAAATGACCAAACTTTAGGTTTTGCGGAGAACGTGAGCGTATGACGGTGAGCTCCTCTTTTTTTCCCAACTTCAACACCATTTTTGCTAATTTAGCTCCAGGATAGTTCGTCCACATTTTACAAGTTAAAGAAGTTGGAATAATCGCGAAAGAGTTACGATAACGAGAAGTTAGATTTTCAAATGACGTTTTCGTTGCCGTTGCCGTCGTCGTTGCTTAAGTTCTCTACTAGGGACTTTAAGCAACGACGACGACGGCGGCAACGAAAACGTCGTTTCAAAATACAACTTCTTGATTCTGTAACTCTTTCGCGATTATTCCAATTTGTTTAATTTGGAAAGTGCTGGCGATATGACCAGGAACTAAATTACTATGAACGACGTCAAAGTAAGGAAAAAGAAAGAAAAATTTGCCGTCATCCTCCCACGTTCTCAAGAAAACATAAAATTTGGTCATTTCACGTTGTTGTTTTGCTGAGGACGGCAAAGAAATGTACCAAAATGCAAAACGCACGTGCAGAGCCATTGTTCTTGTTCATTAAGCCCATTGTTTAGTGGTGTTCTCGTTGCCGTTGCCGTCCTCGTTGCTTAAGGTCCCCAATATCCATTTTTTTCAGTGCATGTGTTGTTTTCTACCGCTTGCTATTGAAACGCTTTTTTGAGTTGTAAAGTACGCTATTTGTTCTAACTACAGAGACAAATCTACGTAACCTTTAGTTTTTGTTTTTATAACCAAGGCTGCAATGCAAATTCTACGAACTTATTGCATATATTGCTGTTAGTTGTTCAGAACCCGTAAACTAAAACTGAAATGGGTGCAAAACGCGAGCATACATGCAAAGAACCCGCGGGACTCGCGGGCTGGCTTGGGTTCTACTTCCAATCTCTTTCCCCGAGACGGCGTACGTTTGATTGAGCACCAAGCCTTCGCTGGTGTAAAATGCGCGCCGTCACTGGGGACGAAATTGTTCAAATGGCTGAAAAGGGGAGTGTAATTTAACTGGTCACAAAGTTTATTAAAACAAAACCAAAGCAAACGTTTCGTACCATGTATCATACTGTCTTGTGGAAATTTTTCTTTGTTCTTGAACTCTTCACCAAACATTGACGTGTTAAACTTGAGGATCTGGAAGTGGTTTGGTCTGAATTTCAGCCGTTCCCTCCCCCTAACCCACGGGGGGGCGTGGGTTAGGGGGATAGAACGGCTGAAATTCAGACTAGCTCGGAGCGCGAGGCGAGTGGGAGAGAACAAGTATTCAGGCCAATGAAGAACAGGCCCAGGAATATTGAAGTGCGGCGTGACCGAAGGATGAAGAATAAAGGAAGGAAAGTCGTGCGCTGAGCAAAAATGAGAGAAAACGATGGACGCTATAAGGGGCTGTGTCTTAGCGTTTTTGGCTCAAATCAAAATCAGGCACTCTCAAGTACCTTTCCTCGCAAAAAAAAAATTGCTCTTCGAACACTAAAACAAAGGTACAGTCGAACCTCCCGTAGGAGGACACCCTCGGGGTAAGTGTCCGATTACGGAAGGTGTCAGCCTACGGGTGGTTAAAAAAGTCATTTAAAGCTTTTAAGACCACTAGTAATTGTATTATCCATCACAGGGGGGTGGGGTGTTGCTATTCAAATACTGCGGTTCAATGTTCAAAGATTTCCCGCTAAATATACAGTGTATGTAGACGTAAGCAGTAACATACTCGATCCCCAACGTTTTGGTGGTGAACAGAATCGAACAGAAGAAAGTTGGTATGGAAGCTATTGGTCATGTACTTAAGCTCATGGCCCAATGGGTGACGAAGTCCCTGAAGCGTGCCTGTAACGGTTTTTATTACAGGAAAGCGGATAATCAGAGGAGCAGGATATGGTTTGGAATTGCCTTGCGAGTTTAAATTTCAAGGAGACAAATTTTGAAGAAAAGTTAAAAAAAGAAAACTGAAATACTGTAATGAACAAAAATATATATTTGACTCAAAATGACTACGTTACCTTCATATATACTGCACTATTGAGACTCAAACACTGCTTTTGTCTAGGTCAGTGAGTGATTAAACCACTAAACCCGAGCCTATTTCGTTAGAAATTCTCTTGACATTGTTTACTATCCCCTTCGGGGGGTTATTATTTTAGACCCTGTG
>JAEMWC010000172.1:642500-650000 GCA_016490735.1 Pachyseris speciosa | reverse complement strand
AGTCTGCAGTGTCAAACGTTTTGCCTACGTTTGGTCAGTGGTTACTCCGAAGTCGTTTCGATCAATTGTGACATCAATTGTGGACAGTTCGTAGATGCCATATTGGTTGTGAAACTGGCTATTGTTTTCAATCGGAATGCTCATATCTAATGAAATCCTAACAATTCATTATTGTAGAAGACATGTAGCTTAAAAAAAATAGTATTTTTTCTTAAAAAGCGACCGAGAAAACCTCGATCCATTTCGGTACGCTGTCGGACTTACTTCGTGCTTTGGAAAGTAGGACTTACTTACGGACAAGATGATGACTAACTGGATACTGGCTTACAAGCCAGTAACCACAAAACTGGCAGTGCTACTATCTGTACACGATGAACATGATGCCATGGTGAAAATATAATATGGAAAGGAATCCAGTTCTTGTTACTCTAACTGTCATGTTATTTTGCATCAATCAGCGGCTTCCCCCTGGGGCCCACCCCTGTGGACCCTGGGGGATCTGTCCAAATGCCCATTCAAGCCTCATCAAATCCCCCTGGGTATAGGGCAGAGGAATTCTGACAAATGCCCTGCCCCCTGGGTGCAACAATGAGGAGCAGTGTTCCCGTTACCGCAAAAATGTACAAATCTTATGCACAAAACCCAGCTATTTGCTTTGCTTAGACCCTTATTTAAAGTGTTGTATTTCAGTGCAGTTGGCTCCACTTGACCAAATAGTTGTCTTGTATATATTTTTTTACTTTCTTTTAAGGTTTTGAGGGCTGTTATGTAAACTTCCAGGTTACTGGTAATGTATTTTACCCTGGGTAAACAAAGTTTCTTTCTTTCTTTTCTTTTCCTTTCTAAAAATGGAGAAATGACGTATGGTTTTTGAGTGCTGTGAGTCCCTGGGATGCACATGAAATTAGGTGAATTGGGTACTACCCAGGATTGGACTCTTCAATATAGAAAAGGGCCCTCAATTTTAGGGTACTTGTGTGGGCTACCATTTAGAAATGAGAAAGGTTTAATGTTGCTGCTACTTCGTACTTTATGCTTGAAGTTATCAGAGGTTAGGGATGGACCATTAGGAAACTTTTTGATGCATGAATATTCTTTGAAGCCTACTTGTCTACAGGATTTTATTTCCTTTGCATGAACTTTTTTTAGGTGCGACTGCTTGCAAGATTTTTCAGGCAAGTTCCCCTTGCTGTAAGATAAGAGATAACCGGAAAGGTCACGCCAGGGATATTAGTAAAAAGGCACTGAAAATGGCCATCCATATTCATTGTTTGCCTCCAAATTAAGTGGCAACATCTGAAGTTTCCTTTGGCTCTCTCTCTCTCTCTCTCTCTCTCTCTCTCTGCTGAGCTTGAAACCATAAGCATAGACCCTTCTCTTAATATATTGGTTATTCAGAACTAAAAAACAAAAGGTGGATTGATATTTCCGTGTAAGTGACATGTTTCTCAGAAGCAAACCAAATTTCACACATTCTAAAAAAAATTCGAAATTGATACTGCTCTTGTTTTCAAAACAAAGCGTACTACATAGCTGAAAATTCGGCAAACCTTTTCATGCGGACAAACTCTAATGGATTAAATTCTTCACAACTTTACAAAGATATGGAAAATTTTGTTCAGGTAGATCGGAGGTGTGACATGTGCAGTATAACTCGCACAAAGAGATATTCCTGGACACATCGTTATCTTATTTTTCTTTAGAAGTCTACGTTAAATAGGCCTTTTTGATTCTAACAGAATGTACAATTATCTGTAAACGAACATTCGTAGGACAAGACGTAAAGGAAGCCAAAACATATGCAGTGTTTGTTTACTGACATCTAAGTTCAGTGAAGTGTGACTGGAACCTCATGTAAATATTTTTTTCTCTTCAACATACCTCAACATATTCCCGATCTTAACCCATTGACTACCGCAGGTTTTTACATTTTTGGAGTGATTTTCCACCTATAAACGATGAATAGCAATTCGTGACTCTTTATTTGAACTACCAGGGAAAAGTGGTGCTGTCCTAAGGCACTGGAGGCTCAAGGTTTCTGAAAACGTCATTCTGACGTAGCTATTTTTTATCCGTGAAGCGACAACGATGGCCCAAGTTCGGTTTGCTTGCGATTTCTGCTAAATTTACAGCCATTTTTCATCTTTAGCGGCTGCCTGATGAGCATCATTAAGCGTGACGGTAGCTAAGAGTCCACTTTCTCAAAGAATCGAGCAAGGTGATGTACTTTGTTGTTGAATTTGGCTTGTTACTCGACGAACTGGGAATTTGGCCGGTCGAACACTTAGTACCTTTGGGACTCGACTATTGATGAATTTCTCGACCTACCGCCACATATTTTGGAATTTCTGTGTACTGAAGATGACCAGGAGCAGGAAATTTTGGCGGTAGGTCGGAGTGGCTGTAGACTTAGTTTATATGTGAAAGAATTGGGGGAAGGAACGGGCGCTGTCAAAAATTCTCGTTAGTTCCCAGCATGCAATGCGCTCAAGATGTGGAAAATGGCGGGAAGGCCCGAATGCACTGGAACAAAAGGCTGTATCTACGCTCGGGAGAAGAATAAGAACAAAAAAAGTCATTTCTAAGCTAGAAAAAGGACTGAATTTCGTTATGATGGTTGAGTTTTGGTTTTTCGATGATGATTTCCCTAAAAAAACATGAAGGCAAAAAGGGGCATTTTTGTTGTTTCTCTTTGACGTTAAAAACGGCCAGTTTCGTTCTTGTCCAAACTCAAAAGGCCATATTTGGTAAAAATCGCTACGTTTCTTGCATTTATTGGATATCCAAATTTAAAGGGCATTCCATTTCGTGCTCACATCTAACAGTTAAGGCAATATTCGTGCGATTGAGAGAGTTGCAATGTTTTGAAGCATGGGAGTTTTTTACGGCCGGTTTTGGCCGGCACGGGTGCCAATGGGTTAACATGCCCTTTTAAAGTTGAAAGAGGGTAAATTTATTTGTGAGTGACGACCTTGAAATCAAATGAAGGTAAACAGGGAAAAAGTTACTCACCGCTTGGTTAATATTCATCACACAAGTTAGGAGTAAATGCAACAACTAGTGCAGTGCCTCTCAACTATAAATACAAGTTTTCCTAGAAAAAATGACCATGTTTGTTACAAATTTTAAAGCGAAGATAGTAAAGGTCCCTGACATTGTAGTGAGTACAAATGAGTCTCAAAGGTGAACACAGCTCACTGCATTAAGTTCAGCTGTAACGCTTGATAAGCTTGAATTTCATATGCTTTATCGATTACACTGCTGTATACATGGAATTTCTCATGAATTCAAGCCTTGAAAAGATATTTCCTCGTTGTACATGTGATGATGCATTTTGACCCCCTTTATTTTGCTCTCTTGAGGAGACAGCATTTTCGTGCAAAGTGTTCTAACACTGATTTTGATGGTCGATGCCTTATAAACGAAAACAAAACGAGAAAATATACACTTGGGGCCTGGATTCGACTACATTCGACGGTAAGGATGATGTAATTCTTTTGTCTGATTGGCTCCTTACTCCCAAGGGACGTCACATGGTGTGTTACAGATGGACGGACTGGTGGACAAATTTGATGACTATAGTGTGAGCTACCACAGGTAGTCCACACAAAAATTTATCGAGCCAAGTGTATTAAAGCCATGGCAATGAGAATAGATCCTTTAGACACATGTTCAAAATTTGGTCCTTTCATGGTACCATACCACCTATAATTGCCAGTAATCAAGGATAACGGAGCCCTTACCTGCGACCAAAAAAAGTTCAACAGAGCTTTCTAAGGCACGAATAGTTTCTGAGCATGTGTTTGGCTTAATTAAAGGGAAGGTGGAGAGTACTACTCAGGCGCTTAGACGAGGATGATACCTGACACTGTCATTGCGTGGTGCGATTTATACAACATTTGCATTATGCTTGGGGATGAATATGATGGGGATCCTGAAGATGACGACGATGAACGCTGGTCTTCCAAACAAAGTTGCAAGAGGTATTTGACAGGCCATCATTGAATTTGTAGCAAATCAGTAACTTGGATTTATTTTACTGTACAGCACTTTATTACTCGTGCCTGAAAGGCAACAAGTCTTGTATTACCCGTTTTTTTTCTCGTCATCTCATCCGTCACTTGCCCCGTACCCCTCTCGGCCAGAGGAAGAAACAATGACAACTGAATGAATAAATTTTTTTATTTCCAATGACAGGGCTTGAACGCGCGACCCTCAGATCTCAAAGCTCATAGTCCGCACCTTATCCGATTGGGCCACTATCTCATCAGTTGCTTTACCTCATGATCATGAAGTTTGTAATTATTAAAGTGAGAGGTAACCAAAGTCACGAATTGTTAAAGCTGTTGCAAAAGAAATGTTTAGTCAGAATTGAATTACTTCAATATATATTTCATAGCAAAGGAATTTAATTGAGAGCATTTCTTTTGATCGCTTTTCAGCAACATATTGAAAAGGTTTGAGAATCGCAAGAAAACTTAAGATGTTATAGCTTGAAAAACCAAACCACACAAAACATGTGAAGAATATTAAAGAAGAATATTAAAGAATATTAAAGAATATTAAAAACTAATTTGTTTAGTGCCAAATACACTTTGGACAGATGTTTTTTTCCTTGTTATATTCTTCAGGTGTAACAACTCTTTTGTAGCTAAACCACCTTAAACAGGTTATTACTCGTGCCTGAAAGGCAATGAGTCTAGGATTTGGCTCTGTTCTTCATTTGTTTTTCTTATTTTTCACTTTTTTTGGTCTTTTCCCAGTGCACGTGTCCAACACGCACCACTGCACACATGAGTTTAACTAGGTTTAACAGAAGGTCGCTTATCTTCACGTGTGGCACACGTGACTTGAGTGACCTTTCCGTGCAGTTGAGCGACCTTGTATGCAACACTGCACGTTTTGGATTAAAACTATTTTCGGGTAATTTTGGTGGTTTGTCTGTCCATGTCTCGAATCCTGAATTGTTCCATAAGCGTTTTCTTTTTCAAACGCTCAGCAAAGTTGGCAATGTTGCCGGCTCTAAAAGTATCACATTCTGCCCTCAGGTAGGATGTAAGATCGGGCACAAATAAAGGAAGGTCACTTACAGATTGCTTGATCCGATCCAAGGATTTCGACATTTCTTGTCTATTGAATTTTTGTAGTTTGGTTTTTTCTGGCTTTATCCTTAAAAAAAAAAAACCTTGTAGTCATTCGATCCATAACCTCTGTAAGGGCGCTTCTTGTCATGTTGGCGATAAGAGTGGCGCGAGTTTCTTTGAGTGCCACCAGCAGAAGAGGTTATCTTCTGGCCAATATTGTTGGCGTCTTTCGGGCCACAAATTTGTTTGGGAAGGTCTGTACCAAACAGGAGAGAAGAATGCGAGTTCGACTCGTTGGCACTGGTACAAAGAGAATGGAATTCCGGTTTCAAGGCAGGTTTAATGTGCTCCCTGCCTATGCGAGATAATTCGCCCACGGCGTGGCCGATAAGGGTGGTGGCATCGATGCCGTGGCTTAGGGTCTCCTTGCTCACATTTTTTTTTGAGGAGAGCATTGTATCGCATGATTTTAGAATAGTGAAGGTAGCCTTCTGTAAGGCTTGTTGGGTGTTCCCAATGCGGAGGTCGGTTTTGCGCTTAAAATTGTTCATTTGGCTCCAGATCTCAGGATCAACTTTGCCACTGTAATGTCAGCGCAGTTTGCAGGTTTGGTGTGCTTGTTGAGCAATGCCTTAAGCTTATCAGGGGAAAGAGATATCCCCCATCGTTTTGAGGCTATGTTAGCCAGATTCTGTTGTATTTGTGCACCAACAGGGTTGTCGTCGGCAAGGTCTGCCTCGAGGGATTTTAAATAATCCTAGTCTTCGTTTCCTGCCCCAGGGTTGCTTTCCGAGCCATTGGCACCCTTTGCCTCCGAAGCATGCATACCAAGGAGGTTGTCAACATCGACCTCTGAAGGAGCTAGGCTCAGTACATTGTCGCCTCACCGCCTTTTTCTGCTCTCCATGGGGTCAGTGTTGTCTTCAAACTCGCTAGATGTTGAAGACGGAGAGCTGTGGCGTTTTTTCCTACCCGTGCGTGAAGGCCTGTGGTCCATATCAGAGCCACTGCTTGCAACAAGTTGCTTTAAAAGAGTAGTCATTGCTCCCATATTGGAGTTAATTTGCGAAAGAGTGGCTGTCAGGTCTGGGTCAGAATGCTCGGGTGTAGTGGTCGGGGACCTAGCGGCATCATCAGGTTGAGTTTCGGTGCCATGTTGGCTTTCATTGCCATGTTGGCTTTTATTGCCAGGTTGGCTATCAGAGCTACCAGGTTGGAGACTCAAATTGGTGTGAGGCATTCTCAGGGCACTATTGGAATAAGCTGAAAAGTACCTAGAGGCAGTATAAGAGCAGAAAACGGTTAAAAGGAGAATTGCTTCGAAAAGTACTTATGCAATAGGCTGAAGATCATTCGGCTGTGGAAGCTAGCGTACAATGGCTGATTAAGCAAGCGCGCGTGCTTCTCGTGGTACTCCGTAGTGACGTAGGACTGATGACAGATAGAATTGTCTGATTGAACCAAGAAATTCGCGAGATGTGACAGTGATGGAGGGTATGGAGGGTCGTTGGCTGAGTTGTGTTGTGGTAATGACTTGGTAATTCTTAACGGTAGAACAATAGGAGATTTTCTTGGTCAATTTACATGTAATACCTATAATGGTGCTAGTGTGGTAGATTATGCAGTTGCCTCTTGTAATAATCTCCTGTTGATAAAGTATTTTTCTGTATCAGTTATGATGGAATTCTCTGATTGTTTCTTATTTTGCCTTGAAAGTTGAACCTTGTAACGGTACAGACAATTTAGTAGAATTATTGCCGCTTCCGATGTCATTTATGTGGAGTGATGAGTTGAAGAATGAGCTTCATAAGCAACTTAATAGTACTGATGTATTAAATTAAATGGACAAGCTATTTGATTCGTCGAGTGAAACTGAAATAGAATCCTTAGTTAGTAATTTTACTAACGTTATAGTCAATTCGTCAGAAAAAGTTGTCTGTGTAAGAAATGGACAAGTTTCAAGAAAAAAGCAAAGGAATACAGTCCAAAAGCAGAAATGGTTTAGGACTATAAAGGACTATAAGTGACTTACAAAACGACTGAAAAGAAATTTTCAAAACGGCATGTTAGAGAAAATTCCATTCATGGAAGAAAATAATCCAAAAGAGTTTTGGAAACTTGTAAATTCTATAAAGTCATGCCAATCTGAAAGTGTGTCTAATGAGGTAACCGGAACAATTAAAAAAAAATCCAGCCAATTGTCGCACGGTATGGCCAAAACCATCGACCGATCTCAAAACACTAGTATGGTGACTGTATGATTGGATTGAATTTCTCAGCAAGTAGAGGGGGTGTGATTGGAAGCCATTGCATTGTAGCCCAAGCTAACCAGGGTCTTATTCAAAATCAAATCAAATACCTGTTATAACCGAGGCTATACAATACCTCGACACTAGAAAGCGTACAAGTTAAGGCT
>JAEMWC010000172.1:630000-632500 GCA_016490735.1 Pachyseris speciosa | reverse complement strand
CAATGTAGTTGACGTGCTGATTAGTCGATGTTTCTTCACGCGGTGTCAAAGGATGTGAAATTTGTGGAGAAAGCGATCTTGTCACGCCAGAAAGAGCATCTGGATTTGGTTCTTGTCATTAATTCAGTACTTAGAGAGCTGAAAACTAGACAGGTATTACGTCAGAAGCTAACTTAACTGTGTGAGAGTTCTTTTAAGTTGACATTGGCAAACTTGATTGTCGGTGAGAAGCACATGCTTTGGAAGGTAGACTTCTCTCGCATGTGTCAGTGGAGTCTTTACAAAACCGAAAAGAGTCTGGAATTGAATGAAAATGTCATTCGGAGGACAGATAAAACACACTGGCACAACAAAAATGATGTAGCTTTATTAACAGAAGCCTGATTATGTCATACCTACGGTTTTATTTGAATTCATTATTGCAAGCTTCCTCTTCATGTCTAACCAGTCAGAGTATATGAGGACGGTCAGTTAAGAAGCAATGAGTTCAGTCGCACTGAACCTGTGCATTTTTAGGCGCGCAAGTGCAATCACACATGATTGTTTAGGTGCACGATAAAAAATCTAGTCACGTGCGACTAGCTGGTTGCAAACTTTGAGCCCTGTAAAAAATTACTTCAACCGCCTGAACAAATTTTCCTGCACATATCTTTTTTAAGTTTTGAAGCTAGATTTTAATACAGTACAGTTTGTCTGCGTGAAAAGGTTTGCCGATTTTTTAAGAAAAGGTTTGCAGCCTCGTACGTGGTGTGCTTCGGCGGGTGATCGATCTGAATGCTGTGACAGTTCTACATTTAGAGACGACTTTGCGAAGTTTTGGTTTTCACTTGATGTCAGAAATAACTAAAATTAAAAATAAAGAGTTTTTACCCTAATCATTATTCTTGTTATCAATGGTTGAGCTGCACTATTTAAGGCATATATGCTGATGGGGTTCTTTGGATATTCACTACAAACGAACAGACTCAAACATCATGATAACTGTAATGTGTTGGATGCGAGAAGGACAGACTTCTCTCAGCTCTCTTTTCTTTTGTTTAGCGCTCAATTAGGGATGCACACTATTTTTTGCAGGCCCAAGTTTAGGCTAATAATTAGCCTGAAAAAACCTAACCTGGTCTTGAACAAGTGACCTTACTGAGTCAATGACCCATTGGAAAAAAAAATCCTCACTTAGCCCGTGTGCTAGCAAGGCTATTCACATGTGCCAATAAGTTATTTTATTGTGTCCTTTGTTGAGTACAGCTTTCGTCTACATCTACATCTACATTATTTAAGTCTATTGAAGGCAAGGCCCATCACCAATAGTCCATAACAAAATGAAAGTAATAATAAAATAGGTAATATTAAAAAAAGATTTGTCTATGTACGCTTGTAACAGTTCCAGGTTGACGTTCCCAGCAATTCTTCACGAAACGTGCGGAACGCCGTTGAACATCCTTAATTTGTGTGATGTGTTTCCCTTTCCAGGGTTCTTAAACTGTGGTGGCATATTCCAGATGGGGTCTGACTAGTGCCTTGTTTGAAAGTTCTTTGGTTGACTCAGGACATTTTCCTAGATTCCGCCTTAGGAAGCCTAAGGTCTGATTTACTTTGTTCACTTTCATTATCTATATGATGGCCCCAGTCCAGGGTGTTACATAGTTCCACACCAAGATATGGGTGATGTAAAACTGATCTTAAGGTTTGGCCCATTAACTTGTAATCATAGATAATTGGATCGGTTTTCCTGGTTATTCTCATAACAGAGCATTTTTTCAGGGTTAAATTTCATTTGCCATGTGGTTGCCCATTCCTCAGCAGCATGCAAGTCAGACTGGAGTTGCTCAGCTGATGTAATATTTTCTATGACACTATAAGGGATGGTGTCATCAGTGAAAAGACGGATTGAGGATGTACAGTCATCACCAATATCATTAATATATGTCATCTTACTCAAAAAAAGGTGAAAAGGTTGGTTCCACTTCCTTGCACCCATTCAGTGGTTTTTTCGAAACTTCGGCTTCGTTTTTTGCTAGCTCGGAAAGTGCAAAATTAAGTTCTGGTGCTTAAACTGCACAGGTATAACAATTCGCTACCTTGGAAAGTGCAAAATTAAGTTCTGATAAAATCATTTCCAGGGTAAAAAAGATAATTTTTATCATGCCTGGTTACTCAATTCCAGATTCTCCTTTCCGGATTCCAGAGTCCGGAAGGCACATTGCAATTTTTATGGTAGCCCTGAGGAGATTGGGGCCTAAGTTGCGTTTATGTTTGCTTGAGTGGGTCTTGAGTGAAAATGACTGTTTTTCGCAGTCTGTTGCAAACTACAGCGAGTACAAAGTCCCTAAATATTTTTTTTAATACCAACGAGGGAAGCAGAGAATCGAAATTCGCCGTGCTGGCGATGGACATGTGAGTTGAGATACGATAATTATTGGCAGATTTTGCGGCTTAAATTTGAACAACTCGCTGCTGACTTTGTTTTCTTGGCCAGGCGACACCGCTGCAGTTCTTTCAA
>JAEMWC010000172.1:575000-625000 GCA_016490735.1 Pachyseris speciosa | reverse complement strand
CGAACATCAGAAATGCAGGCTTCCACAGCCGTTAGAGTGGGATCCCAAGACAAACTGTTATTTGGTCTAAAAGAAAGATAGCGTTGAGTGTCATCGGCATATACACGGGCAGAGGGAAGATGGCTGGCGATAACCTGATAAAGCCGTGAAACGTTCAAAATAAACAAAACTGGGCCCATGCAGCTTCCCTGCGGGACACCACAGTTCAAATCAAAATCATCCTCAGCTGACAAGAAAAAAAAAACAAAAAACCCATCCAACTGTGTGATAGGAGCTGGGGTATCGAAGCAAGGAGGAGTAACTTGAATGTTACTGATAGAGTCCTTGATGAGGTCAATCTTGTTCATAAAGTATTCGACAAAGTTATTTCCAAGTTGTCTTGTCACAACAAGGGTACTTTTAATACAAAGAACATTTTGGGATGTTTCTGTACATAAAGGCATAGAACATACATGTTGTATGTACAATTTAATAGAGGAGTTCCGGTGACCGGTGAATTGCTTTTCTCATGGTAATTATGGCAAGTAGTATTGCTCCTGGGCACATACGCACAAGGCCGGAGTTGCCCAATAACTTATAATATCCTAATAATAATAATAATAATAATAATAATAATAATAATAATAATAATAATCAATACTTGTATACTTAAGCCCAACATGGCGGCCATAACCCAGCTATTTACTCTAGCTAGTTTACAGCGTACATCTGATATTTATCACTGGACATCCATGCTATGGTCAATTGACATCTGCCAAAACAAGGTATCTGCTGACCAGTATCACGTGACCATATCGCGGGCTCAACTTTAGAGCTCATAAAAGTCAGCTGTTTTTTTTAAAGTTGACTGCTGACCAGGTACTGGTTTTTGACTGGATCGCAGGCTCAAGTTAGGTAAACTTAACCAAAACGAGACAACTAACCAAAACAAGGCTTACTTTTTTACGTGCTTTCTGCAGCTCACACTCGAGGGCAAAAAAGCCTCAAATGCATGTGCATGTCTCAAAATCTGACAGAAAGTTATCAAAAAGTTGTGAAGAAAATGTTAAAAACTAGTGTGCTTCACATATTGCTTCAAGCTTCATTTGAAAAAAAGAGATCTTCCAAAGGCTGTAAACAGCAAAGTTTCACCTTCTTGAGTAATTCTAGAGATTTATTGTTTGTACAGATAAGAATCATTGTTTGGATGTTGAAAAACAGCGAAATGTATTGGTTGGCTTTGATGATTCTATCGTGGACGGGTCTGCAAGGGATAAGCCCGTGTGGTTTTGCAAGCATTGTCTTCCTTATAAGTGGATGATGTTTTACCGCCAAGAATTTTTAATTGAAGAACCTTCCTCGGTGGACATGAGAAGTAATGGTAAAACTATCAAGGCACTTCAGGGTTTTCTGTCTTCTTAGCCAAGCAATGATTTTGTGTGAAAGGGTGCTATTATGTAGCTCTGTGTTCCGAGCAATTGCTAACTGACTAAACTATCAGGTTTGTACTTCAGTTGGTATTTTCTATGGACATTGAACCAGAAGCATTTAGCAGGAAATTTAATTCATCATGGATATCCACAACCACAAAATGTACGGATTCATTGCAGTCATTGCTTCTCATACAACGATCGCATTTTGTTTCGAGAAGAATGCGCAGAAGGCACTTGAGATTAGGTTTTATTCATTCGCTCTAGCTACTCTATTTATTTCATAGAGCTTGCTGTATATTAGTTGATTGCCAGCCGAGACATGCTTGGGTATTTCCTCATCTGCAAAATTGGTTCCAGCAACTTTTGAACAACCGAGCAAGTAGTATAAGACATGGGGGTACTAGATCAGAATTATCTATTACAAACCCAACTACCCATTTGATGGCTTATCAATACTTTTCATTTGATGATTTCATTTGATTTTTCAATGCGTGACTTAAACGTGAACAGGGCATAATACTCGGAAATGGATATAGGGGGGTTCCCCGCTGACAAGTCTAGGTATGTCTGGTAAACAGGAAATGAGTCATCATTAATAGCCATTGTTTAAGAATCATGGGGCAGTCATATGAGGCTCTTAACCAATCAAAAGTTGGCCCATAAATTAACCAAAACCGAAAATCTAACCAACTGGTTCAGAATCTGGTTTATTTGAGTTAGACATTTTTGCTATACAGAGAAAGGATGCCTTCATTAGAAGAACTCACTACTCGTTTTGAGTCCACATGTGCCAAGATTCAAGATTCTATTCTGATCACTGAAGCAAATATGGGTGATAATGAAGAATTCAGTTTTAATATGACAAGAGAAGTTTATAATTTGAGATCCACTGATATTAGTTCCATGGATAATGCTGTCTTCTTCATTTTCTTCCGTCATTCTTAATGGTTTGTTGAAGTCTTTTTTCATAACCTTACAATATTTAACTTCCTCCAACATAGCTTCCATAAATTTATAAACAGGTTTTTCTCCTCTGTGAATTTTCAATGGTTTACTGTATTTGTCATTATAACAACAAACAACTTTGTAGCCGTAGCCACAGTCTGTGTGCTTCTGGTAGGCTTCTGTGTATGATTTATCATTATCAGGCAGGCATCCATACACTTTTTCTGTGATGGCTTCAAAATCTGCATATATTACAAATGGCACTGGTAGTTGTTTATGAAAATTATTGAATTTTAATATGTTATCACCTTTTGCTGGCATTTTAATTGCCTGAGTTCCATTTATTTGGATACAGTTTTCTTTATGATCTGTTAAGACCCTTTCAGAGCTAAAACACTGCAAACAATGCATGCAAAAGTGTTTTCTTTCTTTGTGTTTTGTTTGGTTGTACATAAACTTATTGAAGTCTTTAATCAATACATAATGTTTGTTTTCATTTTCTATGATCAACAACAGATTCAAACAGTCTTCATACTTTTCTTTTGAAACATAAATTGGATATGGTTGTTTATCTTCATAACCAAAAACATGAATGTTGATCTCATTTTGCTTTTCTATTTTGTTGTACTGTTTGGTAGAGACTGGAAATTCAATTCCTGAATAATCCAAATTTTTAATATATTGCTTGTCAACTTTTTTGATTCTCTATGGGTATTAAGCTTGAGAATTTAAATACCGGATATGACACCATCTAAAGCATTCATTGTCCTCATTTTTCATGTTAATCAATCCCTTTGCACTGTTTCTGAGTTCTTGTGGTAGTTTAATATATGAAGAGCCTCTCATTGGTTGATATTTTACCACATTAAGATAATGATTGTCAACAGATTGAATAGTCCAACAAGATCCCTCTGAAATCCAAACTGCAATCTTATTTATTATATTTTGTTTTGACACTTGTAGTGATTTAGTAGTCTCTAGATTATTTATGATTGTTTTGAGCTAGACTGTTGAAATATGCTGTCTTAAACATTATTTCACCATCTGATATTTTTCTAAATGTTACCTTTAGCACTTCCATAAACTTTAGTCCTTTCATTGATGTTAATACACTTATAATATGGTTTGCAACAGCCTTTCTTGTGTTTTGTAGTTGCACAAGTGGGTCTTTGTTATTCCTAATGCTAATTTCATATGATTTGGTAGAACCTTTCAGAGCTTTGTCTTTTTGCTCCATTTTAGTTCTAGGTTGTGCTACTGGTTTTTGAACTACCTTTTTGGTTCTTGGTTTAGGAACTGGTCTATCCCTAAATTCTAATGGTGGAAGAATAATATTGTCTTCATAATCTTGAACCATTTGATTTACACTCTTGCGAGGTGTTGGAACTGGTTTAGGAATTGGTCTCTCATTTGGCTTGGTATCATCTAGTACGATAATTTCAGGCTTCTTATCTTGCTTTAATAGCAATTTGGAGATTATGTAATCTCCAACTTGTAACACAAAGTGAAAACACTTTAAAATCTGTTAAGGATAATGACTATTCATACAATAAATATACCCGAAAAAATCCAAAATGTGTAAAAGCTACTAATTGTGGAACAAATGATGTGATTTATTTCAATAGTATATTTTGCTGTGCACAACATCTTGATATAAGGAATGGCACTATAAAAAGAGTTTGTGATGGAGTTAGATATCGTAAATCAGGTATATCGAAAAAGGATGGGTGTTCATATAAATTTGAGTATGTCAAAAAAGAAGATATGCCTGATAATTATATAAAATCAGCTAATAAAAGACCACGAAGAGTATCAGACGAAGACAAAAAGAAGAACCAAATGGAAACTATGAAAAAATGGCAAAACAAGAAATACAAATGTCCAAGATGTGACAAAGTAATGAAAAATATTAATAATTTATATCATAATAAAAAATGTAAATAAATAGCCAGAAACATCATATTTTTGGCTACAAAATAGCAAACAGCATATATATGTTATATACTGAAACGTTTTATTATATATATGTTAAATAATTGTTTAAATCATCTCACATATCCTTTAAATTTCTGAATGGTATCCAACTGTTGAAATCATCACTATATCCCTTCCACTTCACTAAAGCTTGTTTCTTCTTGTAATCTCTCCGAATGACTTTATCAATACGGAAAACATCCTGTCTGGCTTTTAATAATTCAGGTTCATAAAAACTCCCTTGAATATCTTCACCTCTGAGATCTTTTAGTTTGTATGTGATTGGATTAGTTTATTGGATCTTATCTATTATGAATAATTCTTCTGTCCAATTTGGTGTATAACCCTTGTCGAACACATTCCATTTATACTTGGATATTCAGACCTTGTCACCAACCTTAAATTTCGGTTTAGATGTTACTTGCTTCGTGTCACCATACAAATTGAAATATACCACACCCTCATTCTTATTTTTGCTTGCTTCTTCAGGTGTCATCTTTATGCTTGAATGTTTTGTATTATTGTATTCTTTCACTAATTTTGGTAACATATCGAGATACATTGTATTGCCTTGAATTGTGAACTGTTTCCACATTTTGGACTTCATTGTTCGATTCCACCTTTCAACCACTGAGGACTTTTCTTCATTCTCGGTGGAGTACATATGTATCTCATTTTTCTCTAGCAAGTCCTTCAAGTGTTTGTTGTAAAACTCTTTACCTTTATCAACCCATAGATATTGTGGGCTTCTACCTTCATTGAATATTGTTTGAAATGCTTCAGTTACGGTTTCACCCTTTTTATGCTTCAGAGGAACAATCCAACCATATTTACTGAAAACATCGATAACCATCAAAAGATATTTATAACCTTTATTCCATTTGCTGAATTTTTGCATTTCAACAAGATCAGCAGCCCATATTTCATCAATTTTATTTACAATCACACGCCGTCGAGTAAAATTGCGTTTTATGGGTGTATGTAATTCATCTGCTAATTTTTCTTGCCAGTTTTCTTCACTCGACGGCTTTTTCCGTTTTTTTGCTTTTTAACACCCAAACCTAGTTTCTCCTTTGTTGCAATTGCATTACGAGCCAACATATGTCCCCATTCTTCACTCGACGGCTTTTTCCGTTTTTTTGCTTTTTAACACCCAAACCTAGTTTCTCCTTTGTTGCAATTGCATTACGAGCCAACATATGTCCCCATTGTCTATCTTTCCATGGAATGGCATCAAGAGCAGCAACCATTTTTCGGTCTGCTTTATTCTTGCATTTCCTATCATCTTTACAAATGGAGTAATGAACATCATGTTGCATGGCAACAGCATCTGTCTTACCGGTTGGCTGCTGATATATCTCAATTATTTCACCAGTTGTTGGGTTGTATTTAAGCTGCTCATTAAGAGGATTGTATGGACCTGTGTAATCATGGCCTGGCAAAGTCCAACCTGATTTTGGTTTAGGAAGCTTACCAATAGCTTTATGAATGTCAACACCACTACCTGTTGGTGATATCTTGGATAAATCAGATGTAAAACTATCGAGAGCTTTATCAAGGTATGTATTAGCAACCTTTTTTATTTTATTTTTTGCGAAATCTGATTTAATTGCTTTTGAAGCACCTATCCTACCCACATCATCTAATCCCTTAAATGCTGCTTTGAAAAGTTCATCTGTTAAGCCCGCCCCTTCAGACGGGCTATCTAGTTTAACTTCCCACCTCTATAGTAATCAATGTTGTCTTTTACACCTTTAAATGCTTGACCTGCTAATATCTTTGCTAAACCAGTGAAATTAGGAGCTGGAGTCACAAAATTAGACATATAAGCAGCTTTATCAACGGCTGAAGGACCTTTATTTTGTATTTTTCTGATCGTTGATCTTGAAGCTCCTCCTGTTTGATTGCTTTTGTAATTCCACGTTCAGCACAAGTGCATTTTAGCATAGTTCGACCATTTTTTGCTTTTTCATATTGCTCAGATCCTGGTACACATTCAGTTACTTTTTTCTGTTTAACACAATATGTTTTTACCATTATACATATAAGTTATATATTTTTGAAATAATGCTCGATGGATCTTTCATTCTTCATTGTGTCATATATGTCAAACACTTCCAATAGATCATAATACGAATTCCCTTTGTTCATTTCATTCAGAAAGTATAAACAGAAGTAGCCGCATGTAGACGTGTTTATATTCTGGATCTGATTATTTCGGTAAAGCAGAGTTATATTCTTTCTTTTAGCATGATTTACAATCTCTTGAAATGGAGGCATTCCGAAACTATCAAAATAATTGATGACATTATCTCTGACATATGTGGCCACCCAATGGCTTCCACTCATATATGAGGGTTCAAGATTGTAGACAAACAATGCCTGTTTATGGTTATGTGGAACTCTTTTGTCTCTTGACAAAACATTTATTGGGATGTTCAAATATTTACACCATTTTATCAAATCATGATTGCTTAACGGGATATCTTTATGAAATTTTAGTTTATTTTGGTGTTTTGGTTCAACAGTATTGCCCCTATAAGTGGGATTTTGTTGAAAGGGGATGATGGTCCGAGTAACAAGCCTTCTCCTGACTTTTTGTTTTTTTTTGGTGGTCTTTTTGTTTGTTTTGTTTTTTATTCCCATACCAACTAGATTATCCCATGTACCAATAAATGGAGATGGAATGTATGCACCAATTTGTGGAGCTCCTTTTCCTGTTCTTCCTGTTATTGAAGCTTGTCTTACTTGGCTCCCAAATCGTGAAACATCTCTTCTTTGTCTCCCAATTTGTCAGAGCATTCAGGAGTAATGGAACACCTATTGATGCTAACAAAGTGTCCAAAAATCCACCTGATTGTGTTTTTGTTGGTTTTATATGAACACCTGAACCTGATTGAAGGGCATTCAATATATCCTGTTTTTGTTTCATTCACAAAAGATGCTTGTGTTCTATCAGCTTATCAATTTTGTCTTGTGGTACAAGAAAACCACCTGACTGAACTCCTTTTCCAGAGATTGCTTTGACTGCTTGAGAAGCACCTTCTGAAGCTAATCCAGCAAGAGCTGACAAACCAAGGGTTTTACCCACGGTTGGCAAAAGTGTCCTGCCTAATGTTAAAATGGAAGTCAATAAACTGCCACCAACTTGCTTTCTGATATTTGTCTTAGATAGCTTGATATCCATTCCCTTGATCAATTTCCTGTGTTTCTCCAATCTTTTTTTCACTGTCGGTGGAACATACAAAATGTCAGGACCACGAAGAGAGTCTTTTGAGAGTCTCAAGACAATAGTTTCCCTTTTATGGTAATTACTACTCAAATTCTTTTTCTGGTTTTCCGATAGTCTTACATTAATTTGTTGAGTCATTTGCTATATAATATATGTTATATAATTTTTGGTTTTAAACATGTGTAGGATAAGGATGTTTTTTATTATTTTGTTTCTTATACAATAACCAATTCATTTCCTACTTTTACACAATAATTATTTTTTCAACTTAAACCTATTTATAACTCCCTTAGACTATAACTAACTCATTACCGACCTTGTCAATGACAATTTCTTCCTCGTATAAAACGACAGCATGGACTGAAAAAGGACTATCACCTGCGCTGTTGGCATTAAGTTTGTATCTGAATATCAACTGTTTGGGATCTCTTGTTACTCTCTCTACCTGATATGACAAATCGAAATAGATCAGACCATACAAGCTATTGTGATTGGACATATTTAGTTGAGTTCCCGTGTTGTAATCATTCTGCTTGAAGCTATAAGCCATCAAATCGTTGAAAATCCTTACTTTACTTTCACTGTCATATTCAACTTCGGGATAAAAAACACCGTTGCTATATTCGAGTCTGCATGATGACAGATAACTGCCATTTCCACGGTCTGCGTTGATGTTGAATGTGTCCATTTCGTATGGATTTGCTTCATCATTATTCGTTTTGGCTCGTTGCAGATAAACAAAGACATGCTTTACATTGTCAATACTGGAGGAGATCTGGAAGAATCCACTGCTATTTGTTGGAGCTGAAACCTCGTACATCTCTCTCATGTACATCCATTTGTCCTTTGTCAAGAAGTTTGTGATGAACCTGTCATAGAGTCATTTGGTGTGAGTTTCGGTACCCATAGGAGGAATCTGTTAATGACAACCCTTGCATCATCAGCTGCTGCAGCCTTTTGTATCAATTCAGCGTCTGAATTCAGTGTGATGTTAAATTGTAGCTGCATTGGAACAAGCATCCTGTGCTGAAGTTCTTCAAAGAAAGAGTACCGATTGAGAGGTATGATTACATTGACATTATTGAGTCCTGTCGTTAAAAGTCGTCTAGCCTCAAAACCTGCATTCTGATTAGCATTCGCTATCCTATGATCGGTATCCAAATACCAAAGAGAGTTTTTAGCTACAGAGCGACTGTAATTGTCACTATATTCAAGAACATTTTTAACAAAAGTCACCTTGTGGAGATTATCGGTGTCGTACACTATTTTCCCAGCGCTTTTTATCATCATGTGAGAAATCAAACTATGGGCTCCATTGATAACGGTAGTTCTTTCAGCCGCTGTTGTTGTTCCATCAGCCAATTTTTGTACCTGGAACTGAACCTCGAAATAAGCATTGTACCAATCAAAGAAACTCGATCGATCATTAATTGTGAACTTGTAGCCATTTTTCTGTTGTCTCTGAGTGTTTGCTGGGGTACGTATTACATCATCGAGTTGAAATCTCACCAACTCATTTCTTTGCAAAAAATGTGTTGGTCTAAAAGACATATATTATTATGTTAGATAAAATTGCAATTTATTTTTTCATTCCTGATCCTGAAATTAATCTAATGGGCTTTTCTCCTTTCTTTCATGCCTGATCCTGATATCAATCTATTGAGTATCATATCAGTACTTTCCTCTTGCTTGGGTGGAGATTGCACATTTCCTTTTCTCTGATATTCGCAAGTCTTTTCATTATAAGATCGCCTGACTTCTCGGATATCTTTTTACCCAGTCGCTCACCTGCATGAGATACTCCTGATTCTAATGCTTTTTTTGCTAAAGGCTTGGCTAACAACACAACACTCTTCATTGGTTTGAAGATATTATCGACAATAAACCCTGATCCCTTGTGCTGATACACAAATTTACCAAGTTTTGGATGATAAATCCTTTTGAATTCATACGGCTTCATTATACTAATATGTTATATATTTGTATAATAAGCGAAAATGCTGTGTCTATACTAATGTTACATACTTTTTAAAATAAGCGAAAATGCTGTGTCTGCTCCATTTAAATCGACCAATCTTCTTTTTCCATCTGTAATATAAATCCTGATGCTTGAGATCGTAGTCTTATTCACAGGATTGTATGTGACTCTTCGTGGCTCAAGTGTGAATGAATAACTTGGTTGCAGAACACTGGTTGAAAAAGAATAGATTGTCTGTATCCTGACCGTCTACAAGTGAATCGTTGATCAAGTCACAATGGACATTAAGAATATCAGTGTCTTGTGATAAATTTGGAACTCGCTGTCCGACGTTTATCTCACTTGCCAATATTTTTTTATCAAACCCAATTAATTCATTGAAATTACTAGCTCTCAAATCAAGCCGATAATTCTCAGCCAATGTAATTGTAACCCTAAATGTTGTATTATCGAATTCAAGAGTGATTGGATACGTATCTCCGTCTTTTGTTATTTCTTTGATATAGGTGTTGAAATCTGTGTAATTCCAAACTCCTGCTGGGAAGGTGATGTCTTTATACGAAGAACCACTATCAGAGCTATATTTGATTAACTGATTGTTATATCCAGCGTTAACATTAAACCACGTGAATGACATGTTGATAATACGATTAAGTCCGACAACATATTGTTTGTTGCTATCTAAAATAATGGGTCTGTTGAATTTTGTCAGGAAATCCTCAGGTTTGTTGTTCCCTTGATTTTTTACACTGAAAGATGATAAAACTATCTCTTGTTCCATTTATATAATACCCTTAGATTAAATTTTGAAATATTGATTGTACATTTTATCTTATTGTGCTCTATTGATTGTCGACGTCTTCAGTAATATGTCCAAAATAGCAACTCCCGTGTTACGCATTTCAATACTTGTATTACCAGCTAAGACTTCTGATATAGCTCCCTTATTGAAATCTTTTGTAACCTTTGATTTCAAGCCATTTAGTTGTTTCCTTTTTGTTTTAGCATCTTTCAAAATCTTATTAAGATAGGTCTTAGTTTTTTGGGGTATCATTCCTGGTTGATTTAACGTCTTATCCACAATTTCATAATTCACAACACCAGCATCATCTAGGATTTCATTAACAAGGTCTCCTTCTTCCAATGCATAATCAATGCCTTCATCATCTTCGTATTCTGGTGGCAAATCATCAGGTTGCTCAGGAAAATACTGTGGATCAACATACAAATCTTTTTTGCCTTCCAACACATCTTTCAGGGATTGTTCATACGTAGGTGGTACTGGAACAAATTGTTTTTCATTATCAGGCATTATACCTTCATCAAATAGATCTTCTAATCCGTAATCTGGTACCTCATCTTCAATATTAATACCATAGTTCGGAACTTCCCCTTTCTTTAGTGGTCGTCTTTTCTTTGTAAACCTATTCAAATCTAAATTACTGTCAATAACCTCATCTAATTTGCTTGTCACTGGTTTGAATACCTTCTCTAATGACTCCTGACTTGTCTGCTCACCAATTTTATGTTCTGTGATTGTTTCGTAGACACTATTTATCTTATCACCTAATTCAGATTTCCTTTTTGCAAGTTCTTTCCACTTAAGTAAACTCATTATACTATAAAGTTATAAATTTTTCACATAAAAAATGACATATCATATATAAAAAACAATGTTTTGCACCGTGTATTGCACCGTGTTGAATAATATACATATATAATATAATGAAAATACCAAATTACGACACTAAAGATGATATGGTCTCGAACTATAAACAGTTGTATGATTTCATGCCTGACCGATGTTTCCGGATGCTTGCTTCGGGCCCAAGTAATTGTAGAAAAACGAATACATTTCTTCATATGATATACAATTTATTGTACTTTGACAAGGTATACTTGAGCAGTCAAAGTATCAGAATCTGTGATAAAAACCAGAAACCACTGATTGACTATTTCATACGAGGAAGACATAAGAATTGCAGTGTGATTTATCTGAGTCAGAGTTACTATAAGACACCAAAAGACATAAGATTAAACTGCTCACATTTCTGTATTTATGATTTTCTAAGTGCAAATGAAAAAAGTTTAATTTGTCGCGAAAATAGTATTCCAAAAGAATTATACGAAAAAGCAACAAATATATGCCAAAAAAATATGCCACGAAAATTCACAACCAAGAACTTCAATGAGTTAATATAATATAAATTAATAGTATATGAGTTACATGAATGGATTGTTACCATCCCCATCAACAACATCAACAACAACTCCACAACGTGGATTACCAGGTGTTGGTTTTAAATTAACCGATGATGGGAACTATGATATCGAAAACAAAAAATTAACTAATGTAGCAGCACCAACTGCAAATAATGATACAGCCACAAAGGGGTATGTTGATACTGAAATTGCTGGCATTGCTGTCATTGATGTTTCACCATTTCTTAAAAAAGATGGAACTGTTGCAATGACTGGAAACTTTAACATGGGTGGCAACGAAATCCAAAATGTGGAAGACATAAACAAAAACACTCCCAGCAGCAACGCCGTCAACAAAAAATATGTTGATGACACTGTTTTGTTGCCTTCAGGTTCTCAACGCAACCCATTCGCCTTTTTGCTAAAAGACAACCAAGTCTGCTGGGATTCAAAATGCTGAAAACCTTCAAATTGAAAATTTTGACAGATCCCCCTACCATATTAACAAGTCTGCCTTGTCTTTTAATGTCAAAAACAGCGGCAGCTTTACATCCAAAATTTATTTTGACGTTTCTTCATTGAACAACGGCCAGTACATTTTTGTTGCTGAGTTTTACCCCCCTCCGACCCTCGCCAAGCCACAGTTGGTCTTTTTCTTCCCACACTCAATATACGTGACGCAGGACAGCCGTATCAGAAGCCTTTTTCCAAAACTCCGCATGTTGATGGTTACATGAAAAAGCTTTTCCAAATCGAAAAAACGGGCGGCAGCCAAGCATCAATTAGGGTGGAACTTTCCAGCACAGCTCCTGCGTCTAACACCAAAACCCATTTAATTGTTTATGGAGCCTTTGGCTTTCATGCCAATTTGTCTTACTTTGTGCACGACCCGGCGTATGAAATTGAAAACGGCAATGTTGCGTTTGGTGGGAATGTTGACATGAAATTAAACAAAATCCTCAACCTGCAAGATAACCCCTCAAACCCACAAGACGCTGCAAACAAAGGTTATGTTGATAATCAAGTTTCGCTTAAATTAAACACAACAGCGCAAATGCCCCTCAACATGGCTAACCACAAAATAACAGATGTTGGAGTCCCATCAGCAGACAAAGATGCTGTTAACAAAATTTATGTTGACCAGGCCCCTTTTCTTAAACTTGCCGGCGGTCAAATGAATGGTGACATTGGCATGGACAACAACACGCTTGCAAACTTAAAAGATCCTGTGGCTCCAAGCAGTGGGGCAAACAAAAAATATGTTGACTCAACTCATGTTGAAGCTTCAGGGACAGGCAAGCAAGAAAACCCTTTTGAATATCTCATGGGAAACATAAACGAATCTTCTGAGGAAAATAACATAACTGTGCATTCCATTTCAAGCTTTTCAGCCTCTCCTCACCAAATAAACAAAAATGCGTACAATTTTACGCTTATTGATGACAAAGATGGAACTGAACAGTACCGCAGCAGAATTAGTTTTAACCTTTATAGACTTCCAATTGGTTTTTATACAAATAGAACTTTTACACAACTTTTTATTCCGCCTGTGTGGTTTCCACTTAACACTTTTTTTTTACCTCTTTAATTGGTTTAAAGGTTTATTATGTCGGGACGGCACAAGGTCCACAGAATGTTTGTAATTCTCCAAGACAACCGCATGAACGTTAACCATGATTATTCTTTTTCTTCTTCACCCATACAAAATAATCATTATGACATTTTTGATAAAGCCGACTTCTCAAAGGTAACTCTTGATTCATTACACAAAGTTATTGTTTTTGTTAAGGGCACTGCCACAAACGTCTTTGCTGTTTTTAAATGTATTGTGTAGTATGCGCTTTCGAAAACAATCAAGCGCTCCGCCAATAAACATTTTTGACTTCAGGGAAAAGTTTTGCAAGGATTTGATTGCGCTTGGGCCAAACCTCGTTGGAAGCCTTTAAAAAATAATCAAAAAGAAACATTTGTAATAAATGCAAGTAAAGGCGGCTCAAGGGCACTTTTGTCTGTCAATTTCGTTGCATAAAATTAATCTGATCAATATATATAATGAGTCTCGAAAGATCGGAATCATTCAAAAGATCAATCAAACGAAAAGACATCTTCAATTTTAATCACATCTCTCCGAATTTGGAAAAAAGTGAACTAAGTCAACCAAAAAAATTATATAAAACTTATCATAAAAAATACATTTGTTATAAATGGAAATATAAGAAACTAAACCGTATTAAAATAACACTTAATATGGTATCTTTAGGACTTGTAACAACTGGTAGTGTTGTGGGAGGTGTAACATTAAACCCAATAATTATCGGTTGTATTACCGTCCCGGGAGTATTAATCCAAGGTTATATGAGAAAATCAAATATTAACCCTTTAACTCCTAAGGGGTCCCCCTTTGACGAGTAAAATCATCTGGCGTTAGACAGAGTAAAATCTATAAGTCACTCTTGGGGAGGAAAGGGTTAAGGGAGATAGTTTTTTAACCCTTTAACTCCTAAGGGGTCCCCCTTTGACGAGTAAAATCATCTGGCGTTAGACAGAGTAAAATCTATAAGTCACTCTTAGGGAGGAAAGGGTTAATAACAAAGTCAACATGTGTAAATTTGCTTTTCAAAATTATGAAAAGGTATTAATACAGTCGAGATCATTTTTTAGAGGTATTGAATTCAATGATATCATTTTTATTTCTGATTTACAGGTGTTAGATGGAATAATCACTGATTTATGTCCTACAATAACTAAAATGTCTGATAAATATCATAAAACATTTATAGATGAATAAACATTTTAATATCATTCCAATAATCATTATACATTTTCAATGTTGTTGGGCTTTTTGTAATTGAAATGTTTTTGTAATTTATTTTAAGTATATCAAATATTTTCATCAACATATATTTGATTGATATCGTTCTTTTGCTATTGTAATTCAATTTTAGAATAGCCTTATCTATTTCATCAAATATTTCTAATATTTTTTATTTGTCTTTACATTTTAGTTGTATGTTATTTTGACTACAAATATCCATTAAAATTTTATTAATATGATATCTTCTAATATAAACTGACTTTTTCCTTATTTTATATTTATTTTCATTGAAATCTATATATTCTTTTACTTGATTATATTCATAAACAACTCCACATTGCACACAAACATTCACACCATCATTTATAATTTCTTGATTATCACAACACTTCATAAATCGTATTACATTCAATTAATTGTTTATCACAAAAATCACAATATTCGTATCCAATATTTATCATTTCTTGGTGTATTTCATCATTACAACTCATAATAATATAAGATATTATATGGAAAAATATAGTTTAATTATTTTATGTAAAACAAAAACTGGTTACCATCATATGGAAAGAATCCTTTATAATGTTATCATTATAAACCATCTGATGAAGTCATGCAATAAAAGCACGACTTATTATGCCAAAATTTGCTACGCATGGGAGTCAAAACGAAAACGCATTTATTTGATAAAAATATATAGATTTTCATAAAATGGTTTACCATCGAATGAAATCAATAAATTATTTTCTTTAGGACTCTATGTTTTTTAAAAATATAGTATTCCAAAAACTGTTTGCCATATGGAAAATGGGTAGTATAGTAGTTGGGTTTGTAATAGATAATTCTGATCTAGTACCCCCATGTCTTATACTACTCGAGCACTTGATTTCTGGAGGAAAGAAAACTTGCGAATTTATCAAGCTACTTTTGAGTTCATCTGCCAGCGTGTAGGGCCGGTAATGCAGCAGCAAAGTACTAGAATGTGTGATGCTATTTTGGTTAACAAGCGGGTGGTGGTCAGTTGGTGCTGTTTGGCTACTGGCAATTGCTACCATTCATGTGGACTGATGATTGGTCTAACAAAACCCACAGTGGTTATTAAACCCACTTTAGTTAAGAGCTGCCACAAATTTGTTGCAGAAATTTGCCTTCTTCAGGATGAATTCATAAAGTTCCCTTCTACGAGAGTGGAAATATCTAGAAAAATTGAAGGGTTTTCCACAACGAGCAAGGTTGCAAATGTTGTTGCAGTGATTGATGGCAGTCACATCCCGATAAAGGCACTAAAAGAGAATCATAAGGACTATTTTAACAGGAAACATTTTTACAGTTTCCTATATTACAGGGAATTGATGACTCTTCAGGGCTCTTTTCATCTGTTGCCACAGGATTCCTGGGGAGCTTTCACGATTCATGAATGCTTCGACTAAGCGATGTGTATTTGGCCCTCCAAAAAATGAAGATATTCTTATGGGGCCTACAGGGCGAGACAAAAATGGTGTCCATTTGCCCCAGACAAGTGGTTTGGCCAGCGGACAACTGGGTTATCAATCTTACTTGTCCTTTGGACAAGTGAATCTTCAGAAAATAATGAAAAAAAACAAGGTGTTTTAAATGTTTCAGCGGAGAAATTAGTATACATTTAAGTTTTTGCAAGTGTAAAACAAGTCGCTTTTCGAAAAAGCAAACTTACAAGTTGGAAATGAAATGAGTTAAGCACTTATAACTTATCCGTCATTTTATTTGCGTACTGAAAGGGGCTTGGGGCTCATTTGGGTGTATTGTTTTGTGCATTTATTAATAGTCCTTCTACTTCGCTGTCAGCACATGCACAATGATGGCTGACCAGCGAAGCATAAAAGGCTATTTTGGTGCACCGGTAAAGCAGCTAAAGAGAGAAGCAAAACCTTTGGCAGAAAACACCGAGGTGAATGGAGAAAAAGCAATCTGACAGCCCAACGGTTCTTCGGTTCTGTCGGATGGTGAACGAAGTTTATCACCCACCCCTGAACCACCCATCTTAACACGACCTTAGATAGAAGACTGGGTCAGGAGACGCGAAATGACTCAAACAAATGGCTCTACAGGGGACAAAGAATTCTGACTCGGTGTGCAACCAACCTTATATAAAGATGACGGAACTCTGCAAATATCATTTCTGCTAATTTTGCTTTCCCTATCTGAGACTACAGCATGACATAAGGCAAATCACTGACTATCAAGTCACAGCGACATGAAGAGAAAGCATGAACAGGATTCACTAATAAGACCATTTATAACAAAGGTAGCGACACGAAAAGGTGTTTTTATGACGAAGTAGTAGCGACTATTAGCGAGTTGCGTGATGGTCACGTTTGTTACGACACGTGCAAAACGCATTGCGGCTGTGACTTGATAGTCATGGACTAAAGACTGCCGAAATACTAGGTTTGTGTTAAGTGAAATAGATTTTGCTCACAAGAAATAAAAAAAAGCCTAAGGCGAAAAACTGCACTTGAAAAGTATGAGCGCGCCATGTTGTGACGACTGGAAAGAATTCTTAGAATGTACATTAAAAGGCAACAAATAAGCCTCGCGAAGTTAGAAAAAGTGCACGACAACCTTGCAACTTTTATAAATTACAGCGGTCTTTTTTTCCGTCTGTAATAATAAAGAAAAACGAAGTTGAGAAAGCGACAACAAATAGTAGATCTAATGTAGCAAAATGAAAAATAGTGTTGATAAGATATCAGAGTCAGGAAAAGCGCACGACAACCTTGCAACTTTTCTAAAATACAGCGGTCTTTTTTTCAGTCTAATAACAGAAAAACGAAATTTAGAAAGCGACAAGAAATTGCAGATCTAGTGTAGCAAAATGAAAAATAGTGTTGATAAGATATCAGAGTCTGCAAAGAAAGCTTGCATCAAGTTCCCGAACATTGTTTGTGTCATTTCATGACGATCCGTATTGTTCAGTGTCATTAAGTTCAACGTCACTTTCAGTTCTTTCTTAACTTGTGGAAGCAATTTCAAACCCGCAACTTTGTAACTTGACAGACGATTTATAACAATGTTTAATCAACTAACGCAACTTTGCCTTGTGTCTTGTGGGAGATACGCTCACAAACGCAATCAGCTTTTTTTAATGGCGCTCAGCTGGGCCCATACTCCTTTGTCTTTGTCCTTCTCTTTACCTTTGTCTTTGCCTTGTTTTTTTGCTTTTTCAGATGCAGTGCTTTTCGCTGCTTTTGCTGTTGTGGGCTTTTTGGTAGCGGAAACTGTTGTAGGGTTTGCACTGGAGGTGCTGGTCGCTGTCACCTTCTTCTTTAGCGACTTTTTGGTAGCGGGCGCTTCATCCGCCGAGCTTTCGGATGCAGAGGAACTGGAAGTGATGACAGCTTTCTTAGCAGCATGCTTTTCTCGTGACACCTGGATTTCTTCAGCTGGCCTCGATGACTTGATCGCCTTGGCAGGGCTCTTTCCCTTAGTGGAAGTGGTTGCTTTTGCAGCCAGTCTTATGTGCCTTCTGTTTGGCTGGAGGTTCGTCCTCAGAGCTAGAGGATGAAGACGACGACGGTGGACTTTGGTTTGGAGATTTCTTGGTGAGAGGCCTTTTGCCTGACGCCATGGCTTTCTTCACAGGCGTGGATGTTGTTGGTGACTGTGCAGGCCTCTTCCACTTGCTAGTACTAAAGCGGTGAACTGGATCTTTCTGTGTCAATACTTCTTGACTGCTTGGTGGTGTCACACTTCTAGGCCTTTTTCTGGACAAAGCCCTTGACCGCCTTGGCGCGACTTGTTCTTTTTCATGATCTGCGGCAGGCTCTTCATCTTCCCATGCGCTAGGAAGAGCAGGTCTCGTGTCCGACCTTCTGCTATGCAACCGCCTTGTGGATCTCGTTGACACCAGTCGGCGACGCTTAGTGATGGAATTCAGAATGAAATCCCGCATTCTGCGAGGACTCGGATCTTCTTTGAACGCTGCATTCTGCGGCATACGTTGAGCTTTTTCAGCAAACTCTTCTGGATTCCTCATTAAGGTCATCGGCATGAGCACATGCACGCACATCATAAAGAGAGGACCAGCTGCATTGAGGCCATGCATGACTAAGTCTTCCACCTCAGGCTGGCCATCTATGGTGTGTAACAGGGAGATGACGTCTTCGCGGCTTGCCGGTTGGCTGGTGCTTTTGTCTTTGTTATCGAGCCTGGAAAGGACGTCTCCGAGCGGTTCAAATTGGCTGGCAAGGTCTTCAACAAATTCTGGCATGAAGATCGTGCCACTGTACGGTTTCAAGAGTGGGAGGTTTTCTCTGAGAGTCTGCGCCAGCTCGGAGATCGCGATGTTGGGTCTTTGTAGCCATTCGCAATTAAAATCATGTAACCTCTTGAGTATGGCTTCCTCATTGGGGTCTTGCATGGCAGCTTCATAATTCAATAGGAAACTCCATGGAAAGTGCTTATTGTAGCCCAACTTTGTGGAAGACGATGCAGTGGAGGAAAACGACAACGACAGCGGCATGTGCAGAGACAAAAGCAGTTATGTGCAATTCATGCGGCATAGCTGGCTAACGAGATTGGCCCTGAGATTTTGATATGGTCCTCGCGTATGCTGGTGTGATGGGAAATCTGGTGATGTCTCCTTTGCCTTCTTCAGAATGAGTCACTGGATATACGAAAGCCCTTTCTCCATCACGATATTGAATGAGAAGTGTGTTGTTATGGTTTGAAACCAGCGTTGCCTCTTGACCGTTGACTACCCTACAAGCTTTATCGTGATTCTCAGTGATGACTATTTGCATTCCACGGTACGGAAGGATTTGAGGGCCATCAGCAACGGAAGCACAGGGCACCTGGGACAGTGGAGCTTGGGCCGCAAACAGCTTTTCCACCACTACCTGATTGACTCTTTTGGCTGCTGCTCTGGACACAGTCATTATTACTGCATCTGCCGTGTTCTGGTACGCCTGGTAGAGGTCCTCGTCTCCCACGATGCCTGAAGGCAACAGAACTAGGGAGCTCTGGAATTCATCCAGTTGATGCTGCGTGGGTTGCAGATGACGAATAATGTCCAGAAAAGCAGCATAATCTTTGTCCACGATGCAAAATTGCTGATACAGGTGATGACGAACTGAGTTGTCAGCTACAAAAGTAAGGTCATTAAGGATTGATGTGGTTGTTGTGGTGTTACCGTCGACGGTCTTCAAAGGTTGCTGCTGTTTTTTGTCTCCAGCTATGACCACCACTGGACGGCAGTTGAGCCTGTTTAGAGTGGCCGCTACAACCTGGAAAGATTCTGGGGAAACGAGCGATCCCTCATCGACGACCACCATGTCATAACGATTCAAGGCAAAGATGACATCCTTTGTTTGGTTGCTGTTGACAGGGATGTTGAAAGCCGCGTGGAGCGTTTCGCAGTCCAGGTCTTCGCCAAAGATTTCCCTGTATCCCTGGGCCAGGAGCGCTATGGGGGCTGCCAAGAGAACTCTCTGCTCCTGCTGAATGGCAGTGTGCATGGCACGGATTAACACTTGAGATTTCCCGGTCCCAGGTTTTCCTGGCAGGACTCTGTACTCGACCCACGAACAGTCAGTGGATGAGCAAGATGACGACGAGGAGAGGCAAGAAGAAGATTCAGAAGAGGGGACACGGCCGGCATGCTGGTTCAAAAACCTTTGACGTTCGGTGAGGCTGTCGACTATGTCCTTACAAATAGCTGTTTGAAAAGGGGAAAGAAGATACAGGCGTTCTAGTGATCTGCTGTGCAGTGAACCAATTCTGCTGTCTACCACCTGCCGCTGCCACAGGAAGAGAATATCGTGAAGGGCGTGCACAAAGCCTACCAGGGTCGTCAAGAAACTGGAACGGTGGCCTTCCAGGTTGAACTGACTCAATCTGCGAGGATGAAGTCCATCTTTCTGGACACAGGTTGACGGCCTGACTGAAGAATTGAATGGCTCTAGGCATAGAGGCTTCCTCCAGGTTTCTTAACTCGCTTGCTCTGTGGTGCGCAGGTACAACTGATAGATGGCGTTGTCGTTCTCTTGACCGGGATGAGGAGGGGTGAACTGCCTCGTCATTTTGTCTGTCCACGCGATCTGGAAAGACAACTGGAAAGCCATCTCAGGCACCAAAGGACGCACGGTTCTAAGCACGGTTCTAAGCCTGAAATCCCGTCACGTCCATGCAGTAGAGACCCTCGCTGGTGGCCGATTCGTGCATCTTGGTGACGTAGGAGGAGATGTATTTCAGCAACGTGCCCCGCCCGTTGGCCACCTGCACCTCTGTACGACAACGCAGCGCACCCAGGAGTGTTGTTATGTAGGCTGTCAGGTTCCTGGTAGCTTCCTCTTCCGTGTAGTGAAACCGAAGATTTGTGGAGCCGTCCTCACATTCCTCAAAGCTGTTGGGGCCTTCAAAGACTGGAAGACACGAGGAAGACGACTTTTGGGTGTCGGCCACCAAGAATGCATCGTCCGCGTTTCCCCAGTGTATGGAGGCACGCAAGAGGTTAGTGTGTATCGAGGCCAAGTTCTTCACCCAGACCAACATATGGAGATGCAACATACCCCTGGACTGGAACTCAAAATGATCCATGGTCCATCCATGGGCTGTTGACTGTTGCCAAACACGTGCTGACGCCAGCGGTTGGTGTTTGCACCAGAAAGGTAGCCACAAGCGATCTGCTCCAGGACGTGCGCGATATGTAGCTTTTGAGCACAGCGAGGTCCGTAGGTTCCAGGCAGTGATCCTGCTGTATCTCCTTGATGAAGGCAGGCCAGGGAAAGGACCACTCGTAAGGGCTGACCGTGATGAAAAATAAAGGAAACCCGTACTGGCGCACGGCGTCTACAAGCAGAAGGTGTTGCCACTGTCAGAACGTCGCAGAGAATGATTTGTGTTGCAGACTGCAGTTCGGAGAACAGCCTGATGCCCGCGATGAATTGATGGCTCCAGTTACAGTCTTAAACAACCAACGGTCATAATTGAACTGCAGGATATCAAAGTCGAGGCTGTAATCGACTACCGGTGAAAGTACTTTATGCATGAAACTGATCTTGCTCGAAGCTCGATTGGTCTGACCGGTCAGCATGGTCTTGCAGAGCGACTTCGTGTGGTACAGGTTGGGCCATAGGGTGCACTCCACGCCTTGGAACTCTGGGGTGATGAAGATCTCATGTGGAAAGGGTTCTCGAAGACCACAAGACTGCATTAAGACGAACTTCTTATAGTCGCAGTCCGCCTTAGACAACAGAAAGTTGAACACCTCTGAAGTCTCGCCCGTCGTGATGGATCATCTAGCGCTGCTATTTTGTCTTGTACTGAGAGGAACGACCAAGAAACTCGGAACGGGCCTGTACGTTGGCGGTAACCATGGACTACCCTCTTGTAATCGCCAGAGTGAATGTCGAAAGGACGCAGCACCCGGATGTCCTGGGTAGTGAGATTTCGCAAAACCAGAGGCACATCTTCAGGTTGAGGAACGGAGTAGGAATTGCCGCCACACTTACAAGACATGTTCAGGACATTGGGCTTCCTGGTGCGAAAGGTGGGAAACAACCTCACCGGACACAGCTTGGCACACTTGGGGCAAAAAGACCAGCTGGCCTCCTGGCACCAGAGTCTTAAATGGAGGGCTTCGGGTGTGTTGGTGATGGACTCATCTTCCACCTCAGGAAACTCGTAGCCCGCAAGGAATTCTTGCTGCCAACGCTGCAAAGCTGCAAAACGCCCATGTTGACTTCTACTAAGCTCCTGTTCACGACGTAGGGAGACTGGATACTGATTAATGGCTATGGATGATCTGGCATCCCAACTGTCGACTTGGCCATCAACCACGCACTCACGATCGCTTTCAGAACAGCTCTGATCGCTGTCCGATGAATCCATCAGTAGTCTAACCAAGCGGAGAATCGAGGATCAACCAGTGACAGCAATCGTGGTGTGACATGATATAACGTGACATAACAGTAGGTGACAATTGCGTGACGTGATCACCTGTAATAGCCTAGTGCATTGTTGGTAACAAAGGCGTAATTTTGACAAGGTATGCAAAATGTCCAAAACAAGAACTAATTGTGCAGAGCAAACATTACCAACAAAAAGCACTGCGTTACAGCTAATAACGTCACGCCCAAAAAAAAAAACGGTATAAGAAAAAACCAGGGAACCAGGAACCCTAGGGCTACCGAAAACCCAGAATGCTGCAGGGACGCTACTAACATGCCAAAAAAAAAGAACCAAACGCATAACAGGCACCGTTCGCGTATGCAGCAAACCCCCCCCAAAAAAGAAGGATCACAAAAGGCCGCAGTCACAGTACTAGCACGACAAACATGCAGGGAGAACAATAACAAAGTCACTGTTCCCGGACTGGGCCAATAAAACAATATGCACGCAATAAATGAAAATAGTGCTGCATTGATGGTACTACTATGCCAAAATAAAAGCAATGACATAACAGGCATGGTTCCCGTTTACAGACATGACAAACAAGACATGTTAAAGCTATACTTACGACGATGTACGATGTCCCAATTGAGAGTTGCCGGAAAAATACCACACAGTTCCAAAGAGAACTTGAAGGACGCTTGAAACAACGGTATGAACAGTTCCAAAGAGAACTTGCAGACGGGTTGTCGAACAAAAGACACAGTTCCAAACAGAACTTGCACGAGGCAAACAACAGACAGAGCTACGGACATAAACACAGGGTATGTTAAAATAAAGTGGAATAATGAAAACAGCAAAACACATGAGATAATGAACGATGCTCACCTTGCCAGAGAAAGAAACAAACTTGGTTCGGAAAAGAACCGTTGAATACTGATATTGGCGCCAAAGCCGTAACAACAGCAACTGTTCTGAAAAGAACAACACGACACAGAAAACAACTGGAAACCTGAAGACAAGAAAAAGACAAAATTCGTCAAAAAAACAGCACGCGTTCATAACTTGAAAAAAGCAAGAAACTTCGTCGAAAATCAGCGAAACTGACCAAAACAAGACTTCCAACACAGCAAAGTTCTCAAAGAACTGTTCAGTAGCGAACAAAGACTTGACCTGCAAGGAAACGGACGGAAAACGCGTTAAAAATTGGAAAGAAATAGCGTAAAAAGCTAACGAAATTGACAGCTTACCTTTACGGGATACAAACTGCAATAAAACAACGAAAAATTATTTTCGCCTGAAAACCGGCTCGATTTAGGCGTGAAATTCCTCTGAAAACGAAGAGAGCTTCGCCTTACACAAGCAAAAAGGGAATGAAAACATGTCGAAAAACGGGGTTTTTATACCCGCGGATCGGTTCGAAGTTTGAGGTGTCAAATTCCATCGGATCTGCCATCTTTTCTCCGCAGTTGTGTTTCTTTTCTCGTGAAAAGCGACGCTAGGCCAGTACAGATTACTTGAAAAACTGTAAATATTGCACAGTTAGATGTCTACACTGTCTAGTTAGTTGCAGTCCAAAACCAGCCCAAGAAACAAAGAACGCTGCATTATTAACAAAAAAAAAACAATAATTTAGTCGGATCGAAAATTACAGACTTTTATATGGGAACCATTAACCTTGCTAATGCACCCAAGATTGAACCTGACAGCAACAAAATTGAAATCCGTAGAGAGCGAACTAGGGCCATTATAACGAAAGGTCGATAATCATGAATGTAATTCTTGCTGCCAAGACGAAATGTGGGTTCTCAAGAGGCACAACCCATGTCCGCCATCTTGAATTATCACTTGTGTTTGTTTTCTCCAGAACATCCAAACCCACGCTGTTAGAATTTGTTTTGGAACTCCGGAAATCATTCAGATAGTTAGATTATAACGTCTTACACATTGTACAACGTCAACATTCGCCAACAAAGTTACTGTATATGAGCTATTAAGAAAATAAACTGAATCTAAACTCGAGCGGATGGCAAATTACAGCATTTTGAGAGACGACAAGTTGACACCAAAGCTCAAAGATGCACAAAAGTAAAAACATTTTTCTGAGCAATTCGGCATTTGTAATTTTTCGGCCCCCTGTCCCCATGAAAATGGGCGGAGGGGGTTAAGTAGTACGTACGTCACAACTTCGCCACATTAACAGCTGTACTTCTGAAACTTGCACATCAAAGAGAACAGACTAAGAGCATAAGCCAGCTCCGATGCTATGCGTTGTGTAACTTTTAATTTCGTAGCTTGAAAGGAGCTTAAGATTTCATGCGGAAACAAGGACGACACAAGTTGCAAATTTGATCTCATTTGCATAATACATGCAAGTGGTTTTTAGGCAATAACTCCGGCCAGTTTTAACCGATTGACGTCAAATTTGAAATACAGAGGTTTCTAGCCAAGCCCTATGAGCAGTAGGAAAGGTCAAAAGCTGTACTTAAAAGAAAAAGACACTTCTCTTCACTTGAAGACGTAACTGACCTAATTTGCATATTGCATGCAAGTGGATTTTCATCCTTAACTTTGGCGCTTTTTAACCGATTGACGTCTAATTTGAAATACAGCGCTTTCTAACCATGCCGGAGTAGGAGTATGAAAGATCAGATCATGTACTTAAAAGCAAAAGACACTTTACTTGAAGACGTACCTTAAACTGAGCCAATTTGTATATAGCATGAAAGTGGTTGTTAAACCATAACTCCACCGCTTTTTAACCGATTGACGTCAAATTTGAAATACAGCGCTTTCTAGCCATGCCGGAGGAGGAATACGAAAGCTCAGAGAATGTACATAAAAGAAAGACACTTTACTTGAAGACATACCTTAAACTTAGCTAATTTGCATATTGCATGCAAGTGGTTTTAAAGCCATAACTCCGGCGCTTTTTAACCGATTGACGTCAAATTTGAAATACAGCGCTTTCTAGCCATGCCGGAGTAGGAGTACAAAAGCTCAGAGCATGTACTTAAAAGCAAAAGGACACTTTACTTGAAGAAGAACATTAAACTGAGCTAATTTGCATATTGTATGCAAGTGGTTTTTAAGCCATAACTCCGGCGCTTTTTAACCGATTGATGTCAAATTTGAAATACAGCGCATACTAGCCATGCTGAACTGGGAGTACGAAAGCTCAGAGAATGTACTTAAAAGAAAAAGACGCTTTACTTGAACACGTACCTTAAACTGAGCTAATTTGCATATTGCATGCAAGTGGTTTTTAAGCCATAACTCCGACGCTTTTTAACCGATTGACGTCAAATTTGAAATACAGCGCATTCTAGCCATGCCGGAGGAGTAATATGAAAGCTCAGAGCATGTACTTAAAAGAAAAAGACACTTTACAAGAAGATGTACCTTGACTTTGCGCATTCTGAGATGCCATATTGACCATGTTTTTAAGTCACGTGACTTTTGTCCTGCTGCATTCCCACTTGGTAGTCAAGCTGTCTGGTCGACGTTCAACAAGTGTTAGCAAAGACAAAGCGCTACAGTTCAAGGCTTTGGAGAAAACAAGCCCTAAAAGTGCCATCTCCGTTGCGTTTGCACGTATCAGAATAGTTACCATTTCTTTAGGACATTACAAAGTAGTAAATGCGACGTTCCAAATGAGATCTTATAGTGAAACGATTTGCATTGCGGACATTCAATAGACTTACGTCGAGGTCAAATGAACAGCAGCTCTGACAGTAGTGACTTATTTTAAGACTCAAGAGACAACACTGAATAAGTGTAAGAATACTTGTGTGAGTACCTTATTGACACTTTAAATGCTATGTATATGTTATCTGAGTTCCAAAATAGAAAGGTTTATGCTTCGTATCCATTATCATACATTGGAGCTTAGATTTAACTCTACATCCAAGGACAACTAGACTTGAGGTTTGGACAAGTAAAACCAGAACCTCACTTGTCCATTGGACAAGTGGATTTCCAAATTTGTTTCTTACCCTGGCCTACCCTGGACTTGGAAGGAACTGTAATTTGCCTTCTTATAGTGGGAGACTCGGTGTACCCCTTAAACACCTGGCTGCTGCCAGTAATCAAGGATAACGGAGCCCTTACCCGCGACCAAAAAAAGTTCAACAAAGAGCTTTCTAAAGCACGAATAGTTTCTGAGCATGTGTTTGGCTTAATTAAAGGGAAGGTGGAGAGTACTACTCAAGCACTTAGACGAGGATGATACCTGACACTGCCATTGCGTGGTGCAATTTATACAACATTTGCATTATGCTTGGGGATGAATATGATGGGGATCCTGAAGATGACGACGATGAACGCCGGTCTTCCAAACAAAGTTGCAAGAGGTATTTGACAGGCCGTCATTGAATTTGTAGCAAATCAGTAACTTGGATTTATTTTACTGTACAGCACTTTATTACTCGTGCCTGAAAGGCGAGTCTTGTATTACCCTTTTTTTCTCTCGTTGTTCTGCTACCTCGGCTGATACGTCGTGGCTCCGATAGGGCAGTGTTAACCACATAAATAAACCGTCGATGTACTTAACAAATTTATTCGATTTTTAAATTAAAAACAGAAAGAACTGCTGGGTCTGCACACGATAAAAGACTGATACGAACTGACGCAAAATTACAACAATGAGGATAGTATAGCGAGACTAATCTAATAACAACTTTCAATCATAGGCTAAGGTGTGGCGATTCCTATCTCAAAGGAAAAATGTGGCGGTCTGCATGGAAACTAAGTAAGACAATCATTAAAAAGAAATAAAATAGCAATAATCACCAAATGTTCAATGTTCTACTGAAGTGTGACGGCACACTCCTCGCATGGCAGTGTTAACCACATAAATAAACCGTCGATGTACTTAACAAATTTATTCGATTTTTAAATTAAAAACAGAAAGAACTGCTGGGTCTGCACACGATAAAAGACTGATACGAACTGACGCAAAATTACAACAATGAGGATAGTATAGCGAGACTAATCTAATAACAACTTTCAATCATAGGCTAAGGTGTGGCGATTCCTATCTCAAAGGAAAAATGTGGCTGTCTGCATGGAAACTAAGTAAGACAATCATTAAAAAGAAATAAAATAGCAATAATCACCAAATGTTCAATGTTCTACTGAAGTGTGACGGCACACTCCTCGCATGGTATTCGTAGAATACCACTACATGTAAAATCAGAGTTTCTTGTCATTGTTCCTTGTGTTTTTCATCTGCATTCAGCAGGATAGTTTCAGTGATCAGTCTCCTGAAGTACTTCCGGCATCCATCTTTGGTGGTTACCAGGTCAACCTTCCGTACTTTGCCATCACAGTATGCTTGGACCAAAGTAATCCTCGCAAGAGGCCAATTGTTTATGGGAGCATCCTTACTGCAGAGAAGGACTAAATCATCTTGTTTCAGGTTGCAGGCCGTGTCTTGCCACTTTCTGTGTCGCTGCAAGGTCTGCAGGTATTCTTTGTGCCATCTATACCAAAAGATGTTGGCCAGATGCTGAACACGTCTCCACTGGGTACTGTAGAGATCTCTAGCGTTGAAATCGCCTGTAGGGGGTTTCAGCTGTTGCGGCTTTTGGGTTAACAGCGTTGCTGGAGTGAGAATTTCCGATACCTCTGGATCACTGGATACTGCTACTAGAGGTCTGGCGTTGACAACAGCTGAGACTTCAGCCATCAAAGTTGTCAAAACTTCATGTGTGAGGTGCTTTGAAGGTACGTCTGCTAGCATAGCCTCGAGTATACGCCTTGTTACTCAAATCATTCGTTCCCACGCCCTGCCAGCGTGAGAGGCGTGTGGAGAATTAGAGATCCACCCGCATCCTTCCTTCAGCAGGTACCTCTGTGTGGCGCTGACGTCAGAGGGTTTTAGCACGCCGTTGAGCTAGTTGCATGCGCGAACGAAGTTAGATCCGCAGTCTGAGCGTAGCTCGATGACTGGCCCTCGTAGTGCTAAGAATCTACAAAGGGCGTTTATAAAGCTTGAGGTGTCAATGGCTTCGATGATTTCGATGTGGATTGCTCGTGTTGTCATACAAGTGAACAGCACAGCCCAGCGTTTGGCATGAGCGAGGCTACCTCTCGTACGTCTTGTGCAGATTTGCCACGGACCGAATACGTCGAGTCCAACGTAGCTGAAGGGCGGTGCCGGGCTAACTCAATCAGCTGGTAAATCTGCCATCTTCTGAATCTGTCCTTGGCCCCTTAGTTTTTTTGCACTTGAGACATTTGTCGATCACGCTGTTGACCATTCTCTTTCCTCCTATGATCCAGTAGCCATTGCTTCGAACTGAGCCGTGAGTGAAGACTCGCCCTTGGTGTTGTACTTTCACATGGTAATGCCTGACTATCAGTGTCGAGACGTGACACGAATTTGGCAAGATGAGGGGGTGACGTTCTTCATTGCTGACGTCTGCTTTGCGGAGTCTACCACCGACCCGAAGTAGTCTGTCCTTGTCGATTATAGGACACAGCTTGGCTAAAGGACTAGTTCTGGGCAGCTTGACTGAATGCTTGAGGCACTCGATGTCTTTTGTAAAGGCTTCATATTGGACGCATCTGACAATCACGACCTTTGCTTGTTCATATTCTCGAGTAGGGGGACCCTTCCCCTGTGCGGCTCGGGCCTTGCTGCGTGACTGCGTGGCAGTGATCAGCCTCGCAATTGCTCCTTGCAGAATTGACCACTGCGAGAATCTGGAGAAACGCTCCGATCCAATGTTTGTGCACTTCTTCACATGTGTAGCATACGCCTTCACATCTGAGCGCACTTCGGGGTCGTTGGTCAACTTTTCTGCAGCGCTATTTCCCTCTTGAGTGGATGTTGCTAGGTCACTCTTGTATAGGAACTTTGGTCCGGTGTGGCACGTGCTCTCCTTTAGGTCATCTGCTTCTACGGATCGAGTGGCAAGATCAGCGGGATTTTGGTTGGTAGGAACGCAATGCCATTGATGCGGTGCTGACGTCTTGCGAATGCGCTCAACACGGTTACTGACGTAAACATAGAAACGCCGCGAGTCGTTAGTGACATATCCCAGCACGACTTTGCTGTCAGAGTAATAGGTGACTGAGTCCGGTTTTCTTTCGAGTTCTTCAGTGATGACCTTGGATAGCTCGACTCCCATAACGGCTGCACAAAGCTCTAAGCGCGGAATCATGTCGCATGGGCTGGTGTAAGTTTAGCTTTTCCAAGCACAAAGGATACTTGTACTTCACCGGTAGGCTGGATCGTTCTTAGGTACGAAACAGCACTGATAGCTCGTTCCGAAGTGTCGCAGAAGGTGTGGAGCTCCATTCGCATTGCAGTTTTGAGCGGCTTGTTGCTATAGGACCGGGGAACCTTGAGTTTCTCTAGCGCCCGGAGGGAGTAGCACCAATCATCCCACGCAGGCTTGTATTCTTCACGGAGCGGAGCATCCCACATGTCCGAGTGTGGGGCATTGAGATCAGAGGTCATCGATCTAAGGAGCTGCTTCCCTTTGATAATGACTGGAGCTGCGAGGCCGAGGGGGTCGTAGAGGCTGTTGGTTACTGACAAGACTCCTCGCCGTGCGAACGGTTTCTCTTCAAGGGAAACTTGGAAGGTGAAAGCGTCCGACTCCAAGTCCCAGAACACTCCTAGCGATCGTTGTATCGGGATAGGGCCTTTGCTGAAGTCTACATTATGAAGACCACCGTCGTTATCTTCTGGCACGAACGCTTCCATGACTTCCGCGTGACTCAAGGTGATTTTGTGTAAGCGAAGATTCGCAGTGGCTAGCATGGACTGAGTGCGACGAAGCAGATCTGTTGCCTTTTCGGTGTTTGGGGCTGAACGGAGACCATCGTCAACATAGAAGTTTCTGTCCACAAAGGCCTTTGCATCCGAGCTAAAATTGGATTCTTTGACTTCGGCGGTCTTGCGCAGGCCGTGGTTCGGTACGTCTGGGGATGACGTATTCCCGAAGATGTGGACTTTCATCCTGTACTCAATGATTTCGGTGGTTGGGTCATTCTTGTACCATAGGAACCTTAGGAAGTCTCGATGTTCTTTTTTAAGCTTGAAGGAGTGAAAGATCTCCTCGATGTTGGCTACTATCGCGACGGGGTCCTGGCGGAAACGTATGAGAACTCCAAGGAGGCTGTTTGTTAAATCGGGACCGGGTAGTAACAGTTTGTTAAGTGATATTCCGTTACATTCGGCTGCTGAATCGAACACGACCTGAATTTTGTCAGGTTTTTTCGGATGGTAAATGCCAAAGTGAGGAAGATACCAACATGGTTCGTCAGACTTCAAGTTTTCCGCTGGGATGACTTCAGCATGACCAAGGTCGAAAATTTTCTGCATGAAGTCAAAGTACTGGACCTTCATGGAGGGTTTCTTGTCTAAGGTTCGGCAGGTGGATTTCAGGCGTTTCATTGCATAATCACGACTACTGGGAAGTTCTCTGATCTCGTGGCGAAAGGGTAGAGGCGCTTCCCAACTTCCGTTCTCGTCTTTCGTCATGCCGTTTTCCATAATTTCCATAAACCTTCTGTCTTCAGTAGAGGTTCCTGGCTTGTTGTCCTGTGGCGTATGCATGAACACATCTCGTGCTAAGCCGTCATCAAATTTGCGGTTAATGAAGGGTGCGTCTGTGTTGGTGTCGAACTTGACATGAAAATGGTTCGGACAGGGCACAAGCAGTGAAGGTCGGCCATTGTGTAGCACTTGGGTCTTGCACGTGGAAATCTGCTCTGGTTTGTGAGCTCCATTAAGAGAAGTATTTCCGAGTACTACCCAGCCAAGGTCTAGCCGCTGACCCCAAGGTGCATTTCTCGAACCGTTGCGTAACTCGTGAACCTTGTGGACGGAAGGAACGTCTCGTCCAATAAGCAGCAGAATCTCTGCCTGTTCGTCAAGTTCTGGAATTTCGTCTGCGATTTGCTGCAGGTGAGGGTGTGCTTGCGCGACCTGAGGAGTGGGAATTTCTTCCCTGTTGTTAGGGATCTCATCACACTCGGTGAGCGTTGGGAGACGATATTTCACACTTTGGTCAAGAGATTCTATCACCAGTCCTCGCGCAAGTCTCCCTTTAGTTTCTTTGACTCCGGAGCACGTCTTCAGGGTGTACGAGGTCGTTGTTCCTTTGATATTAAGCTTCTCGAACAGTTTGGCCCTCGCTAGCGAGTAATTGCTCTGCTCATCGATAAGGACGTAGGCTTTGACCTTCTTATCGGGTTCGCTTTCGGCATATACGTTGGCTAAACAGATTTTTGCACCGGACCTCCCGGCTCCTCCCGAGTTTTGACCGCATATCTCAGTGTACCTGTTTGTTACGATCAGAGATTCAGTTCCTTGAGGGGTTGCTGCCTCTTGCTCCTCGCCCTGCTGCTGTGCCGGACTTTCGAACGTGCGAGTTTCTTGCCTTGCGTTATCAGGATGGAGGACCGTCATGTGTTTATCGCTGTGGCATACTCCGCAGTCAGTTTTGAGGTGCAGTTCCTCGTGGAATGAGAGGATGAAGCTGCGCAGCGCAGACAAACACAGTGCTTTGTTAGCAAGTCTATTCGCTCGCGATACGGCTTGGCTTTCAGAATTCGACATACTTTCAAGGGATGGAGGCTGTCGTGAATGAAACACCATTTGCTGGGATCATTTCTAATGGCCGTTTCTCTTTGCACATGCTTGGGTCCGGTAACTTCGGTTTTTGCTGTCTTGATATCTTGCCGTGCATTCCGAGATCTGAGAATTCTAGAAGGGTAATTTGGCTGGCTGGACATTAAAAGATTTCTCATTATTGTCCATGGCTAGATAGGGGTCATTCCTCTTGCGGGAAACTTCCTGGATAAACTTTGAGAACTCGTTAAATTGGGGATAGTTGACGTTACACTGACCTTTGTATTTAAATGCATGTCGCTGCCATCTCCCTTGGAGATCTTCGGGTAATTTAGTCACGACAGGCCTCAATTATGCTGGCTCGTTGAGAATTTTGAGACCTCTTAGTGCTCCGTCGTTTTTAGCGCACTGCAACTCTAGCAATAGATCGCCAAACTCTTGAAGACCTCCGGAGAGAGAATCATTCCTTTCTTCTTGTTTGCAATAAGTTTGACCAGGCCAGACAAGGTGGTCTTGCTGATGATGGTGTCAGTGAAGTCAAGATTTTCCAGTGGATTGTGGGTTGCATACTGGATAGCAGAAGATTTTCCTGTATGAGGGAAAAGTAATATATTATAATCTGAAAGGTAGCCTAATCAATAGAAGCTCTAGAAGCTCTTTTAGTTTTTAGTGGAACCGACAGCGAGTGTAGGTGCGGGAAAAATATTGGCCTGCTGAGAGCAAGGTACTACGAGAAGTAAATCTGGATATAAAAAAGATTCCAAAAGAACTTGCCTGTTCTGGGATATCCCACAAATATAGTAAATATGTTTAGTGGTTGCTTGTGAGTAGTGATGTTAATTTGAGCGTTGTTGGACGCCAGTATAAATGCTGTTGTTGTTAGCAATGAAGGAATAAAATATCCTTCGCAACTTCCAACGGAGATGGCCTTATTCTTTACGAATTGATAAACGTCTTGGTTGGGAAATAGCTTCTGGTATGGGAACTGCACCGAATTCAGCCATTTCTGAAGGTTGATCCATGTCTGTTAGTGCTGTTTGTTGAGTTTGGACACAGCGTACATTTTGATGTTGACGGCCCGGAGGATTATTATCGACTGAAATTAGCCTGGACTCGGCAGGGAATAGCCTTTAGGGAGTAATCTTGGTGCTAGTTACAAGTTCTACCAATGAGGGGAAAAGGCGGCATAAAATTGTATTGTTGTCAAATTAGTTATTGTGCACCACTTACAAGGTAATTGACTGCCCTATTCAAACGCATGTAAGGGAGAAGGTGTGATATGAATGATTGATACTGAGATTTTAAAAGTTATTCAAATAACTGACAAAGACGCATGCCGATTTCAATGAAGGCAACAAATTTATGAGTAGATTGGTAGTGTCGGGTGGGATATTTCATTTAGAGGAGATTTTATCACCTGGAAAAGGTGGCGTACTTTATGGACCCTATTAGTAACCGTATTAGCATATTCAGTGAAATCTGCTTTTTGAAAGGTGACATCGATGTATTTTGTGTGATTTTTAGTCGAGAATTCTCTTAAAGTGGAAGGTTGGCGGCGATAAGTGGAACTTCTATTTTTTGCGTAACGGACATTGAGGTATGGACGATAAAGGAATAGAAGTTGCAATAGGATTGAAACGTAGAAAAACCAGTGCTGGAAGTCAAACAGCAACATTACAAACTCAAAAAGAGGAACGTGCGACGCAATGTGGAATGTCTTTTACAGGGAGCTATGGTCGTAACTGCGAACACAAGAAGTGGTGATACAATGACCTGGTAGCGTGAATGCAGGACAAAGAAATGTTGGTACACTGGTTAATGGATGAGGGGCTGATGGCGAAGGAACGTTCTTGTCCGATGTGTGCTGGAGAAATGTGTTTGATGAGGTGCGAGGATCGATCGGATGGTTTGAAGTGGGAATGCAGAAAGCAAGTTAACGGTAAAAGACACAAGGCAGAGGTATCGATTAGGAAAGGAAGCTGGTTCGATAATAGCAAGATGACCTTAGAAGAAATTTTGAAGTTGACATATTGGTGGTGCCAGGATCTTGATCAGGCGCAAATAAAACACAAACTAGGACTTGCTGAAAGCACTGGGGTAGACTGGGACAGCTTCTGTCGCGAAGTTTGCGAAATCACTCTTCTCGAAAACGGTGAGAAACTTGGTGGAAAAGGAAAAGTCGTACAGATCGACGAAAGTAAATTTGGCAAAAGGAAATACCACCGAGGTCATCACGTTGAAGGCCAGTGGGTGTTTGGAGGAATCGAGGAAGACAGCAGGAAATGTTTTTTGGTGGCAGTGGAAAAACGGGACGAACAAACACTACTGCCCATCATCCAAAAATGGATTGAACCCGGAACTATAATTGTTTCTGATTGCTGGAAAGTGTACTCCAACCTTGAGACACATGGTTATGAACACCGAACAGTTAATCACTCAAGGGAATTTGTCAACAAAGACGGTGACCATACCAATAAAATTGAAGGTCACTGCATGGAGGCATGCAAAGTGTAAACTACCTAAGTTTGGCGTTCGAAAGCATCTTTTCTCGACATATTTAGCAGAATTTATTTGGAGGTACATGCACTGCGATGAAGACTTATTTAGAGTATTTTTGAATGATGTAAAGAAAGTGTATGCCACCAGTACCACATAGCGTTTACTTTTCAAGGCATGTTAAAAAATATTCGAATAAGTGTGCAAGGAATATTCGTGACTCGCTCAGATGCGTTTGAAACATTCACGCTTCTTGGTTGTATTAGACACTGCGAGCGTTGTGAACATTAAAAATCCGGATGTTTCTGTTATTAAGAAAGATGTTCTGAAGTAGATTTTAAGATGTAAATAAGGCAAAGGAGGTTGAATATATTTGTTGTTCATACAATTTGTGCATTCTGCAGCAGTTTGGCCTTAAATATAGTGTATATAGAACGAGTATCGAGCGTAATTTACTGGCTCAACAGCTTGGTGGACAAGAACGGGAATAGCCATTTTTATTGAAGTTGTCTTTTGCGCAACACACTTTAAGAACGTGTAATAAAGAAATATAAAAGTTTTACTTCACTCATCAGGTTCATTTTCACGTTTATTTTGCTTTCATTTTACTCAAAGTTCAAATCACGTGTATTTTACGTTTGTTAATTTCAGTTTCATACATGTATGTAAATTATGTCGACTGCGCGACTGCGGTAGCAAGGATCCAACAAGGTCAATACCAATGCACACGATGCAAGCGGCATATTTCGTGATGTTTATATAACAAGAAATGTTGAACTGAAGTGCTACCGCGGTCCGCAGTCCTGCAGTGGGTGAAAGAGTGGTTTTTATATACAGATATTATGTTATGATGACTGCGGGACTGCGGTTAAGCAGCATTTGGAAACACATTAAGTGGCCGGGTATTCTGAAGTTTAGCCTAACTTTTACTGATACTCATAGGAATCCCAAATGAACAGCAAATACCAGTCGCTGTACGGTCTCTTCTAATCGCGACGTGTGCGTGAATATAGCGCAAAACAATTCTAAGTGTCGCAAGTGGGTTGTTCGCTTAGTAAGCAGAGAGTACGCAAACTTATCTGGCTCAAAGAAAGGGCACTCACTGGATTCGCTTAATCCTTCTAAAGGTAAATATAATAATTTGGATAAGCGAGAATCAGGAATTACAGAGTAATCCTATGAAATCTTCTGACTCCCGTACCTCCATACCGGTGCCGTATGAATAGCCACTGCGTTATTTTTAAGGCCTTTTTTATATTTTTTCATGTTTAATTCATGGTGGTCCTCTGTTAAAACGTTTTTTAGAGGTAAAATTCCATTTATCTCAAATCAACCCATGATGGACATACTTAGTAAATCCCCTCCTGGCGGCTGGGATGTCGGCTGATAATATCGGCTGACAATAGTTGTCGAATATTTGTTGGTTTTGTAGGAGTTATAAAAACAATTTCGAAAACTACAGAAAAACAAAATCTTCAAACATGGATGCTTACCATTGAAGACGTTTACAACATATCTTAATAATTTTTTCGTGTTTGCTGGCGTAGTTTTCTCAACTAGTCTTCGTATTTTACTCTCACTTGTTTGTAAAAACCGAGTTTCATTGTTTTGCTTGTTTATACTTCTTGACGTTTTTTACCTTCTTGACGGATATCAATTCGGATGGGTGTTATTTAACAATTATTCGCCGAAGGTGAAGTGAATATCGGGGAATAATAACCGAAACAAAGTTGAGGTTATTATTCCCCAATATTCACTGAGCCTGAGGTGAATAATTGGACAGTTATATAACAATACATTATACTATCAATCCTATTATAACATTCTGAAATTGCTGCAGTTTGCAATCACACATTCTTTTATATATGTAAGTGCCTTTTTGAAATGGTGCTTGGGATCCATGGTAACCCAAAAATGGATTTAGTTAGTTCTTATACATTCAACATTTTTCAAACTACTCTAGTCTTAAAATTTCACACAATTAAAAGAAATTCTCAAAATTCTAGCACAAAATAATGATGCTAGTATGACAAAATTCAAAGCCAAAAACAAACTCATGAAAACAACCAACAGGTGTTACATGTACACATGAACCCAGAAAAGTGACAAACATGTTCCTGGCCAATTACTGCATAGATGTATTGTCTTACTTAATTAAATACACGGTATTTTAATTATAGTAAAAGTACTGTAGGCAACAAGTGAGCTTGTGAAAAAGTTCCTTTTTTAATTCATTAAGCTTCCATAATATATTAGCAATTAAGTAAAACACCCATCAGGCCATGATAGTCCTGTCAAAACTTTGTTTTCACAAAAATGTAAATTTATTGAGTGTTGCAAATAAAAGATGCATGCAGAGTGCCTTTGAAAGGTCTCGTTTTAGGAACTGTTTACAGGCCATGGTAGAACGAGCTTACAGATGCAACATGAGAGGCAGGTTACCCCACGTTGAGATGTTTACCTGACAAAATGCAACCCTGCTGATAATTGATAAGTGATTAGGGAGTATAATACATAAAACTATTTTTCCTTTAGTACTTTGAAACTGTGACTGCCTATTACAAGTTCAAAATGAAAAGGTTAAGTGAGAAATTGACCATCCTAAAGAACAGAAGGGAGAAGGTATGCATCCTCTGTACTTAAATATTCATTTTAAGAAATTCTGCACTCTAAGGAGGGAGGCCTCTCAAGACCTCTCAAGACCAGCTCTTGTGTTCTTGTCATTATATAGACTTCTATGTCTGCATTAGAAGTCTGATATAAAGAAACTGAATGTTTGTTGGACCTGTGACTTTTATCAGTTGATTTTGGGGGCCATTTAGCTAAAAACTAAACAACAATACAAAAGTAATGTAAAATTGTTGTGGTTCAAATTTTTACTTTGCTTAAAATTTTTCAAACTAGTTTGATTTTCATTGTCCTTTGTCTTTTATTCATAATCATCTGAATCATAATATGATAGTCTGAATTTCAGCCGTTTCCTCCCCTAACCCACGGGGGCGCGCGGGGGAGAGAAACGTCTGAATTCTGAGTGTTATAATGTCGTCCGGTGACGTCACGTGTAATTTATGCAATTTTGCATGAATTTTAATTTCTGAACAAGATGGCGGCCACGAGTCATGGACTCGTGGTCGATGGTATGCATATGCATGAGGTAGTCTGTGTTTTGTGTGCCGTAAAACTTGATGATAAAGCCTCCAGGGTGAATGTACGAGGTCGTACCTCTTTTCCAATCGAAGTCGAGCTAAGGAAGCTGCCGTTAAAGCTTGTAATCGACGACTCCACGCGTGTGTGTTTTCCCTGCTTTCGCAAGTTAAAAAAGAAAAAGTCCCTGGAAGAAAATTTCGCGACTATAGCGGAGGAGTTAGTGCGAAAATTTAAAAACGATAGTGAATCGATGGTTTTTGTGCCTTCCTTCGCTAGCACCCCTACGAAAGTGGTGCAACCATTCAGAGAACCTACCACTTGTACTTCGACTCCTCGCACGTTCTGGCCACCTCAGCCAACACCTCCACAGGGAGATAAACTTACTGAACCTGGAGTCACGGTAGGTTGTTCGTTTGTTTGCTATTTACTTGTTATTTCTCTTATTTTAACATATTTTTCTGCTTGTTGTAACACCCAAAATCTTTCTCATTATTTCAACGTATTTTACTGCTTGATGTAATATCCAAAATCTGGCTTTTGTTGTGTCAACTCAAACTGGTTTACATGTATCATCCTGAATTTACTTTGCGTTGAGTTTTACGCTTAAGCTTAAGTGAAAAGTCGTGAAATATAGCGATTATTCAACCGTTTTTGTTTATTTCCATATAGCGTAGTTTCCAACTACATCACTCACTAAGTTCTTTTCAATAGCTCAGTAGAAGCTAACTTTTGATTTAAGGGTTGATGATAATTGACTTTCATTCAGTTTTCTAGCTACAAAAGAACTTACTGTAGCTTGTAAATTATGAATTACATGTAAACTGTAATCTCGGTCATATTTATTATCAGATTGAAGTTGTTTGGCCAAGTGAAACAAGAAGAAGAAAGTTGTCTGGGGAGATGGCACCTATTGGCAAAGCAATGCTACGTGGGACTTACCAGCAGATGGCCCATAAAATGTGGCAACATAAAGTTCTCAGAGTGGAACTCATGAAATATGTTCTTCGTGCAGTTGCAGCTGAATGCTCAGAGCTTTGTTCCACAAAAAAGCCCTCCATACCACAACGGTGTAGCAGCGATGATATGTTGAAGTTTCACCCAGAGTCCCTTTGTGAAGAGTGGAAGGAGAAAGCCCCTCTTTTCTATTCTTTTCTTATGACTTCTGCCTTGTCAGGGAGAAGAAAGGATGTTAACACTGTGACCTGGCTTCCAAGTATTGCTATGGCCGGTTCAGTTCTCTTGAGGGAAAGATCAAGGGCTATGGATGCCATGCAGTTGTTGGTCACTACAATCATTAAATCAAGTGGTAGTCAGGTACATACTTTTTTGTTGTTATAAGGTTACGTCAGGATAACCTTACATGAACCACTTGCATGTGTTTTAGATTTTGTGGTGACTTGTCGTCGTTCTTACATCCATTCTGTAAGCAGCCTGCTCTTGGGGTTCTGAGAGGTTGCTCATAGGATAGGAACTATCATTGTGGGCTATGTTGCATTTTAGACTTGACTGTGCTCTAAATAACCCTTTAATAATAACACTTAGAAATACAAGTTTTATGATATGCAGGAAACTGAATTGTCAGTTAATGGACATTAATTACCTTAACTAATAACAGAGTAAAAAATCCCCTAGAAAAAGCCAGGTCATAGTGCTATTTCTTTGTTTGGCTGTTTAGGCATTAATGTCCCGTTTAAACACCATGAGGCTTACCGTATCCAGTACTCGCTTTTTAAAGAAAATGGATAAGTTTGCAGCAACATTTGATACCATTCTGGAAAAAGAGAAACAGCGAGGCTCTGAAATGCTAAAAAAGACTCTTAATGCAAGCCAAGATGCACCACCTATATCAGAGGAAGATCTCTCTGTGAACATTACCAATGCTTCTGGGCATACAGTAGTTCCAGTGTTATCTGATGCTCAACAAACCAGATGTGATCAAACAATCACCAGTTTGGATCCCTTTCAACCCAGTCCATCAACACAGGAGAAAGACAAAGATTGTTCACCTACTGATGCAGCAGTTATAGATCCAACTAAGGGATTCAATGTTGTTGTTGACAACTGGGATCTGAGACAGGAGGTGCGGCATATGACTTCAGACCATCAGAATACTGACATCCATTGGGTTAATCACAACATAGTTGAGAACAGGGTTTCTGGCAATCACCTCCCTGATGACAAGCCAATTAAGAACATAATGGATGTAGAGAACAAGGATCTGATTCCTTCGATTGCTGACCACAAGGAACTGTACAACAATTTCCTTGTGCACATTCAAAGAGTTTTGACCAAGAGGATCCCATCCCTGCAGTGTCTTTCAAGTAATGTTCCCAGACACATTAGGCATAAACACTCAAACGAAATGAGTAAGAAGAGCAAAAAGGTATCTATTAAGGGATATTGTTTGTGATGTAGTTTATGAAAGTGTTAGAAATCCAACCAAGACTATCATGAAAAAGATCACTGTTTATTACTTTATTAGGTATGGAATGTATGTTGTAGTTCAATTTTATCCTTGGTTCAATTTTTATTTTCTTTTGTTCTTGTCTATGGTAATGTATGATAATGAGTACAAAACAAAGGAAAATAAAAATTGAACCAGGGTCAAAATTGAACCACAACATGTACACCAAGATTAAAAATAAGTAGCATATTAAAAAAAAACAAGTGTTACATGTATGTCAGGATTTACAAACAAGGGGAAGTTGATTGAAAAAAAGTAATACAACCAAACTATTTTTACTGACTTTGAAAGTTTGGACTTGACTTTCAAATGTTATATAATAGACATTTTCATTTTCCACTGTTTTGTTTGCACATTCCTATGTGGTGCCTCAATTATGTGTTAATTTTTTTCAGCTTCATAAGCTTCATAAGTTAACACTATCAATAATGAATGTTGTCCCTCGACATGTATAGTGATAACATCATTCATACAAGTCTTAAATTCCAGCACTGAATTTCCTTTATTATTACATGTACTTGTTTTTTATTTTGCTTTCAGATGCAGATGGGTATCATTTTTGAGTCTGAAGTTTCCAATGAAGGTATTGTGAAGGTGCTTCAACATGTGCAGCAGTATCTTCCAAAAGACGGTGAGGAAGAAAACATCACCATTGTGGAGCAAGGGCTGGTTGGGGATCAGCTGACCATCGAGCGAGCTGTCAATGCTCGTAAGTCCATGGCAAATGGATACACACCAGAAGATCGCCTGGAGGGCTTTCACTTTGGAATTGCCGACTGGCATGCTGGCATGAAATTTTTGAGTGTAAGTGGTTGTCATAATTTGTGGAAATATTCAAAATATCTTGTACCCATTTATTATGTCAAACAAGATAAATATTAACTTGCATTTCACAATCTGCAGTAGTCTAGCTTAATGTACAGCGCACTGGCCCTTCACTTGTCTCGGACAAGTACGTTTTTGTCACAGACAAGTGGAAATCTGAGGTCATCTGACGGGAGAAGAATTTACTACAATTTATGATAATCATCCTTGCCATGATCACCAACTACAGGATAGGATTGGATAATGCATTAAGATTGGATCAGATTGAAATCCATTTTTCTTAAGTCAGTTACTATTAGACAACATACATGTAATATCAAAGTATGGACAGTATGGTTAAACCTACAAGAAAATTAGAGGAAGAGGTAGCCTCAATTCCAGATTACTTGTGACCTAGGTTAAATCTCAATTCCTCAAAAATTTAGGGTTAGGAGGCAAAGGGAATTGAGATTCAACCCAGGTTAAAAAATTTTTTGCCTGAAATTTATTTATACCTGCAACATACAGTACATAAGTATATAACAATAAATATATCTTTCCCTCAAATTTTTTTTTTCAGAACATCTTCCAAAAGCTGTACTCCCCCAAGTCAGCTGGAGATTTGTGCACCATGTTTAGTGACAGAAATCTAATCAACGGACGCAATGTTAAAGGGGATGTCCATCAAGCCTACACTCAGTGCAAAGACTTTTTCATCGTTGAATTTGAAACTCGAGTTGTTGCTGCAGCCTTCCAAGTGCTAGGCATGTCGTCCCTTGATGACACACCTGTTAACATGAAGATCCCACGGTCGGCCCAAGAAAGTAATGGACAGAGTGTTCTTGGGATGCTCTACTTACAGAAGGTGGCAAGGGCTGTCGTAGACACGTTTATTTGTGGGAATTCCCAGACATCGAGTATAGTCAGTTCTGTTCTAGATGAGGAAGAGATTCAAGAAATTCATTCATCCCAAATGTTAACTCCAGATGGCCGATTCACGTGTAGATTTCCTGGGTGTCCAGCTACATTCAAACATGATGGGAAAAGAAGGCGAGACCATGAACAGCAGCATGATCCACCAGCAACAACAACAGAAGTAATCTTCAGTGACTCGACATGCGAAAGTACCGTTACATCTACAAGCCAAAAGAGAGATGACACCTACAACTATAATTGTTGTTTGCTTAGTTATGGGCTATTGTTTGTAGAATTTCTAGATGCTGTAGCAGAAGGAGATGGAGATAGAAACCTAAGGTGTTGGAAGATGTTCCTTCTTCATTTCAAGAATGACACTGGGAGTGCTAAGTATGCTCTTGAAGCATTGTATTATTCACTCCAAGTTAACAGCCTGTTGACCCCACGCCAAGCCTACAGACTTATGTGGAACCGCAGCGTAAAAGGCAAGGGGTCCAATGTCCCACTAGACCTTGACCTAGAACATGACAATAAAGAACTGAAGGAAGAAGTAAGGGACCTCAAGCGAAATGTCACAGTTAAAGCAGTTTCCAGATTGTGCAAAACCCAGTTTGTGAAGAGAAGAATGATAATGAACTATGAAGACTGTGTGAAAAGAATGAGGAGGTCTGGCAAGCATACAGTTAGATCAGATTCAAAGGACTTTGGTACTATTTTGAACAAGCTGGTTGCTGAAGGTGCTTTTGAATTCAAAGAAGGCAGATCATTAAATTCTTTCCCAGCCATGTCTGGTGACCCCCTCGAAGGACTTGATATCCACTCTCTCTACAGATGGATCAATGAACACAAAAAGTATATTTCCCTTGATAAGAGAGCTCGTTAATGACTCACATGTTTGCAACATACAATGTACTGAAGATTTCACATTAGACAAGTTTCCTATTAGACAAGGATGGGAAAATATTATTTTTGGCTCTTGGTTATCCTTTTCAATCACTAAATGATCGTTCCTTCAGCTACATTCTGTTTTATGACGTGTGTAATAAGCAAGTCAGACTATAATAAACATTTGCACTAAAATGTCAGTACAAAACAGCTATTTTTGAATACAGAACTTTGAGTTTTCAAAGGCAGTATCAGGAAATTGTTATTAGTGAGTCCCTGGACTCACCCTAAGAAAAAATGAGTCCAAGACCAAAATCAATGGTCCATCTACGAAGTCCTTGACAATTTTAATACAGAAACACAAAGTTAACTCTCCAATTTTGAGTTTGATTAGCCTGCATACAGGCTCTTGATTTGGTCAATTACAGTAATTCAGAGGGTTTTTTGCCTCCATTTTGCTTTTGAATGGCGCACAGTAAAAAGCTAAGGGATTGGCCCGTGTATTGACGCAAGCCATAAATTGTTTTACATCTTTTAGGATTTTTAAGCGTCAGAGATGCAGGACCCAGGGGGAACAAAATCACTGCAGTATGGTTCAACTTGACTGAGTTGAAAGTTTGAGTTTACACAACCAGATTTGAGAACATAAAAAAGTACATTATTTACAAAGCAGCCTGACTTTCTGTATTTGCAGTTTGTTTGCACACACTTAATAGACCCATTTCAGTTGATTCCCAATGTGGAGGGCAAAACAATAAGAGTGTTTTCCATTTGAAAAGTTTGTTTCTCAGGAGAGAGATCAACCATTGTTTTGTCCTCCAGATTGGGAATTTCTGAAAGGGGTCTATAAGCCAAACAAATAATTAAACATTATTCAAAACATCATCTACAACATCAGGGAAGCCATGGTCTACACGTTCTACATCTTCATCAAAGTCCATACTCTCATCCTCTAACAGTGCAGTCATACTGACTTCCGTGATGGACTCATTGAACAGTCGCATCCAGTCATGATCATCAGTTTCATCCTCATTAATGTCTGTATCTTCCACTGGAATTTCTGGCAATGTTTCATTTGCAAGGTCAGTAAAAATGCTTCTCATCAACTTCCAGATTCCAACAGCATGCCTTAGTCTCCAAATTTCTATGACCTTAAGAATGTCATTAAATGATGCAATCACATTTGCATGTTCAATGACTTGCTCAATGTGGAAATTTCCAAATTCCAGTAAGAAGCTTGGACAACAAATGGCAGACACTTTATTATGGCATGGCGAATAATTTTTTTGCATACAGTATGCAAGCCAGTTTTTCTTGTACAAAAAGAGTCCTTTCTTCAAGGCAGAAAGCTGCTCATTTGAGACATCTCTTACACAGGATATTGTTTCAGGCGTTGACTCAACAGGTGCTGCCCAAACAGGAACATAACTACAAGCACCACCATTACACATACACAATGCTGCACAGCTGTCACAGCAGTTATGTCCAGTAGGTTTTGGAGTGTTTGCTTCATTTGTTGGTTGATCAAAGTAGCTGTTGATTTGTTCCCTACGACAAGTTACACTTGATGTGTAACTCCGGATATCCTTAGTGCAAGTGCTGAGCATTCTTCCTAGGTACAGAATTACACAACTGCCTGGCTGGCCATCTCGACTACAACGTCCACTTTCCTGGACATAACTTTCCAAGTTACGTGATGGTCCAAAGTGGATAATTGTACGGACTCCCTTAGCATCCACACCCATTCCAAATGCAATAGTACAAATAAGTACTCTTACATGTCCATCACAGCAAGCCATTGAATTTAGCACTGTTTCTTTGACAGAGTCTGGAGTCTTTGCGTGCATCATTTCCACAATTCGTTCTTTGGGGTTTGGCTTTTCCCCATTGAAGTACATTCTTGGACCAAGACAAACTGAGAATAACGAATAGAGGGTACTGATTGATTTACAGTCTGGCAGTAAATAATGCACCTCTCGGACTGACTTCCTTTAGACTTGATCAATTTAAAAAGCCAGTCAAAATACTCAGTAACATGAATCTTGTTTGACATCTTTATCACTGCATATGTGATATTTGGCCTTTCAGGAGATACCATAACAAACTCTGGTTTGTTCATGTTCAGGGCACTGCAAATTTTCTCTCTTGTTGTTTTCATTGCAGTAGCAGTGAGGGCAATGAATGGTGTGTGGCTCGGCAACAGAGACCGCAACTCTTGGATGTTGTTATACCATCTCCGGAAAGCCAAATTCCCTGAATTTCCACTTTGGCCCCTGAAATAAAACAGATTATTTTGTAAGCATTAAGTGTGCAGGAAGGATTTGCAAATGTTCAGAAAATTTCACATGGATTATACACCGTCACGCTTAAATTTAACTGGCAGCTGATAACTGGAACACAATTTACTTAAATTAAATTTTATGAAATCAATTGAGCGATATGCCATATAAGCCTCTGGCTTTGGCTTAAATGGCGGAGAGGACTCAAACATTTGCCAAAATGTATTAAATAAAGCTGACACTTCAGTCTAAACAGTGATCAAACCTCGGAGTGGATTTTCACTTATAAAAAATATAACATAATAGCTTACCAATGAGTGATGCAGTGAGCTTCATCTACGGCTACAGCAACCACATTTTGCTGATAAACGTGCGAGGAAATCATCTCTCGCCAGCGATCATTTGCCAGCATGGCTTCCGGCGACGAGTACACAATATTCATTTCACCGCTCTCAATTTCCTTGAAATTGGCCTCCTCTTGACCGGCACCGATAAAAGAAGCCTTGATGCCTTTTTGCTGAAGGCTTTTCACCTGATCTTTGATCAGAGATACCAACGGTGAAATCACCAACACGATGGCACTTCGCATAATACTATTTTGCCTTCGAGACAACTCTTCCGCGGCTAAAGGTGCAAGTTGATATATTAAACTTTTGCCAAAGCCGGTAGGAAGGTTAACAAAAACATCCTTTCCAGAAAGAAGATAAAACAACGCCGTCTTCTGTTCATCTTTCAACTTTCTTAAGCCAAACGTCGGTAAAACGCTGTGCAAACTTGCCTCGAATATCGCATTGAAGTCGTCGGTCGTGTTCGCCGCCATTGTTTTGTTTTTGTCCTTATCACCCTTCCAGCGTTCAACCAATGATAAAAGGTTATCTAATTGAAATCCACAAGAACCAATCAAAAACTACCTACCATATCCACACAAGTACGTGACGTCACCGGACGACATTATAACACTCAGAATTCAGACGTTTCTCTCCCCCGCGCGCCCCCGTGGGTTAGGGGGAGGAAACGGCTGAAATTCAGACTAAATATGATATAATTAGGGAAATAAAAATCAAACTGTCTTTGAGTGTCGCTGTAACAAAGGTAATGCACTGGAATGAAACAATTATTTCATTTTGCTAACAACTTATACCTTTCCTTGTACTATTGTTGCCACAGTTAAAACTACAGTGAGGACTTAAATTTCAAATCACAATTTCTGTAATTCCTTTTTCTCCTTGTCATAGACATCTTTCATAAATGGCAGGCGTAAGTATTATTCTTCTATGTACATGTAAATAATCATTCTTGGCCAAGCTTTAAAGGGAAAATAAGCAGATCGGTAGTTTTTGCAGATGCTAAACAAGTTATGCGGACCGCCGAGGAAACCCCTCGAGTTGAGAAAATTTAGTGTTCTTGGACAAAAACGCGTCTTTTTCAAAAGTCTGTACAGATACAAATTTAGCTTTAAGAAGTGTAGCGAATAATGGGAAAAAGGAAGGATCTAATTTATGTTTTAAAACCAAATAGCTGTAGTTCAACTGGCGTGATATAATCGTTTCTCCGACAGACATCAACTCCGACAAACATCAAGTACGTTGAAGTATGTTACCGATCCCAAATCGACTTTTAGAGCTCAACTGAAATGAGATCAATTAAAATGCAACTGAAACTCTTGCGGAGGGGTGACAATTTTTTAGCTTTTTATTCTCTTTTATCTATCGTTAGCAGTACGCTTCTTGATCTTGTTCTCTTATCCTCTATCCAAATGCATTCGAGGACCGCGCATTATACGAGACTGCTTCTTGATCCTTCTTTTTTGTTGTTTACATTTTATATCTGTAGCATATCTTATTTCAAACTTCCTTCTTGTCATGAAAATTCTACAAAAAATACAACGCAGACAACAGTATCGTTTGCTGTAGGATTTATTTTGGTGACAGGAACCCATTTAATGTTAAAAAGAAGCCATTTTGGAGTAAGCTTATTAAATTTAAAACAATGTCGGTGAAGCGAGTGAGCCGCGTTTACATGACAGAGTACTAATTCTTTTTTCGCTGATGGTTGATAAATAAAACAACGTTAGCAGTAATAATTTCAAGCTTTTATAGCGCTTATATGCAAACAACCAAAGCGCTTTAGAAACAAAACATAGCTCTACGTACGGCGGCTATTTCACCTGTGTTTCCGGATCAAGCGGGCAGCTTTCCGCAATTCACCCCCAGTTTGACCCCCAGTTCCTCTACAAGCCACTCTATTCTAGCTAGTGAAAGTCAACTTTCGATAATTTCGTATTCAACCATGTCGGCTAAAATGGGTCGTTTTTTGATAAGACCGTAGCTTTTTCTATCTAGGTAAAAAAGCCATTTTATTATTTTTTTGCACAAAAATGTTGCCTGGTAACTTTACAAGTGCTCGTGTGCTCAAGTAAATTAATTAAAACCGGAAAAATTACCGGGATTGACAAGTGGAAGATTCGAGAAACACCCGTAAATTTATTGGAGACTTACCGGGCTGCTTACCGGGTCTTTCGAGAAACGTGCCCCAGGAGCTTAATTAACTTAAGCTTACCTTCATTTTCACGCTGATCGATCTCAATGTGCTCCCTTTCCACCAACTCCTCCACCAACACATCAAGCTCTGACATGGTGGGACTAACCCCACTTTCTCTTCTCTCCTTAGCCACCCTTTTCTTGAATTTTTCGGCGAGAAGCCGGTAACGTTCTTGAACGGCTCGTTTATCGAGCGACTTCTTGAATGCGGGTCTGGTGCTTTTCGTCAAGTTTTCAGCCGCTCGGTCCCACAATTTTGCCCTTGCCGTCGTCTTGTACTTTGCTTGAAAAGGATTAATAAGCAAAAGTTCTCGGCAGAGTGCCAAGTCATGGCATTGTGCCCATTCCATATGGGAATCTCTGTTGAAATTTTCTGTTATGGCCGTCTAGCTCGCAAGAGTTACAATTTCTGCTATCCAAGTCTAATGGTTTTGTCGGCAACATCCACAAGGGACATCACGCAAACTCTACCTGCTATAGTTCATTCAATACTTGGTTGAATTTCACTAAAAGACAAATTTAGATGTACTTACGAAGACGTCTCTTTCTCGTTGTCAACAACAACAACACTTTATTCACATTTCCATTACACGGTTTGTAAAACTTATTAAATAATTAGCAACTTAACACATAAAATAAGCAATTACAATTTAAAACTAAATATTATTACATAGAAGGAAATGTCTAGCAGCTAGATAACCGTAAGGTTTTTCGAGCTAGCAGCTAGCTCTTTGAAGGTAGTTTTGAATGTACAGGGCATCACAATAACTAGACATACACAACACACCACAAAAAAGAAAAAAAAGAAAACACATAGATGGCAAGAAAAGAAAAGAGAACAGTCATAATAGTGCATGGCCATATAATTAGAATAATTTCAGTATGTTAATTGTTCGGCCAACAAGTATTCTTTCAATTTTTTAGGAAAATTATAAGTAGAGAGGTTTTTAATATGGGTGGGGAGCTGTTGCCACATTTCAGTCGCCATAGCCGATGTTGTTTGTTTCCCTATGTTAGTCCTGAAACGTGGTTTGTAAAAATTACTTTTTGAAGCATATCTCGTATTATATGTATGGACTTCACTTGCATGGCGAAAATGCTGGCTAGATATCTGGTAATTTTTTAGAATGCCATTGATGAGTGAAGTTAAGAAGCTTTAATTTATAGATATTCTTAACAGTAAGTAAATCCAGTAAGTTAAGTAATGGTAATGCACTGTCTGTATCTGGTCCATACAAGGTGGCAAAGAACATAAGACGAATAACATTTTGTTTTGTTTGGATTTTTTTAATTTGGGTAGCAAATGCACTGCCCCAGGAGCTTATCGCATAAGATATATAAGGATAGATGAGGTTATAGTATACTTGTTTAAGTTGTGAAAGGGAGGTGCAATGTCTAAGTTTGCTGATAATTCCTGTGTTTCTAGAGATTCGAGTACAAAGATAGGAGACCTGGTGTTTCCATGATAGCGTATCGTCTATAAGTACGCCCAAATATTTTATGTAAGTTCTCTTTTCTAAGCCATAGGCAGAGCCATCATTGTTAGTTAGTCTTATATCCCATGTTATGTTTGTCTTCCTTTTAGGTGATTTAATTATCATATAATTAGTTTTCATTAGGTTAATGGAAAGCTTGTTTAAGTCACACCACTCTTTAACTTTGGATAATTCTTGATTAATTAAGTTTTGTAATTCCACGGCGTTTGAGGAAGACACAAAAATATTAGTATCATCTGCAAATATTCTAAAGGACAGTTTATCGGAGCAGTTAGGGATGTCATTAATGTATAGTAGAAAAAGAAGGGGACCAAGAGAACTGCCCTGCGGGATACCACATTTAACAGTTTGTTTAGAAGATTCCACACCATCAATGCTAACATATTGCTGTCTATTGGTAAGATAACTAGTAAACCAACTCAATGGGAGTCCCCGAACCCCATATTTCTCTAATTTGTTTAACAGTATAGCATGATTGACGGTATCAAAGGCCTTAGTGAAGTCGAGAAAGACTCCGCATGTAAATAGATTATTATCTACTGCTTGCTTTAAATTGTTAGTAATTTCTAAAATGGCTTGTTCAGTCGATCTGCCCTTCCTAAAGCCAAACTGGTCTTGACTTAAAATGGTATACTTTTCAACATAGCTTGTTAACTGCTTACATACCAGTTTTTCAAAAATCTGTGTAAATATAGAAAGTACTGAGATAGGGCGAAAGTTAGTCGGGTCACTGATATCACCACCTTTGTCCACTGGAGTTACTTTGGAAATTTTGAGAATGTCAGGCATAAAACCTTGCTCTATGGAGAGATTATAAACTTCAGTCATTGCCTCATAGATGTGGTCTCCGGCCAACTTAAAGCACTTTGCGGGGACTCCTATACACGACTTGTCAGGTGCTAGGTTAGAGATTAAGTCACGCACTTCATACGAGTGAATATACCTAAACATAAAGCTA
>JAEMWC010000172.1:560000-567500 GCA_016490735.1 Pachyseris speciosa | reverse complement strand
TGTTAGGAGTGAGAAGGGTGTGGCTTGACAGATGAGCGTGTCTAACAGCTATTTCCTTGCAAGGTACACTACTCACCTTAAACTCACTCTTTGCATATTGCTTTCCATCCTTGAGAGATTTCTTTAAACTTTCTGCTTCGGCAACTGACACAGCTGAAACAGCAAGAAGGCGATCCACTACTGTCTCAAGGTCGTCAAATGCCTTTCATCCTTCTGCAACATAGTAATCAAGGCCTTGGAGACATTTTCGAATAGAGGCCAGACAAGCTTCGGACATGACTTTCATTAGTGTACTCTTTTGTAATGGATCTGGAAACTCCGTCTCCTTGCAGTATTGATGATACTGTTGCACGACATGTGTAGGTGCCATTATGCGGATGACATTTGGGATATCTAAAACCTCGCCAGAAGACAATTTGAAGCTTTTCGTACCAAATGGCAGATCTTGGATAACATGTGAACTAGTCACAAAGTCTAGACAATGGTGGAGCTTTTCAGGGGCGACGCAATAACGGGGCACCTGTGACTCGTTGACTTCTCTCATTCCTCTTCCAAATTTCAATTTGTGCAATCTTGCCATGCTGAACTCATATTCAGTTAGGGAAGGCAATAATGGCCTCATCTCCTCGAATTTCAATTTATCTGATACAATGCTCAGCAACTGTCGTCCTGTTTGACGATTATCAGGTTGTTTGTAGCATTCAATCAGCACTTGAATAAACTCACTGGAAATCGATACATCTACAGGATTTGGAATGATGGACTTTCTCTGCAATTCCAGCCACACCATTTCAGCACTTTTTGGGCAAAGGATGCTTACAACCATTTGCATTACTTCTCGCACTTGATCAACATAATATGACTTTGTTTTCTTGCAAGCATTTTCCCAAGGGACCTTCAAGACTCGTTCGATGGATTCTTTATCGGACAGCCTCAGCATGTCATTTAGAAGTGTAAGCCTTTCATCTTCCTCATCTTCTTTGTCTGTGCAGTCTGAATCATCAGCGATACCTTGACTGCCTGGATCATTAAAGGACGATCGCCTTCTGCCTGATTTGCAAGGTGTTTCGACTGGAAAGCCCTGGAGGATGTCACAACACTCTAACTTTGCCTTTCGGGCACCATTATTTTCCTCCTCCTGTTGAATAACGAATCATTGTCACTATTATATGAATATCTTGAAATGTAGCTATTTTCCTCGTGTTGTACCTAAGGGGCCGATTATACGTAACAAAATGGCAATGATAGGAGTGAGGCGGGGGGAAGGGAGGGGAGGGGAGGGGAGAAGAGAGGTGATTAGCTAAGTAGTACCCGACGATCTTTAATTCATGCGATCACTTACTCCGTTTATAATTTATATGATTAACCTGCATTTTTTCCTCTGCCTCTGATACTAGCCTCTATTTGTCGGAAGTAAAAAAAAAGTCAGGAAAAGAAAGAGGAAAAAAACCGTTGAAAAGTGCTTCTGAGCTCCCCCCCCCCCCTCCAAAAAAAAATTGTTTCTTTAATAGGCAAGTCTTTGTGAATTCCAATTTCAAACCGTTGAATACTTACTGTTTCTTCCTGGCTGTCCATTTCTAGAAAGATACCTCTGCATCCCCGACAGATAGCTGAAATACCCAAAAACACGAAAAATAAATAGATAAAAATAAAAAAAACCAAGCAAGCAAAAAAAAAAAAAACCAGAATGAATGAAAAGCTATGAAATAGATTAAGACTCGTGGACGTGACAAAAAGCCTTTCAACCTTTACGAGTTTGTTAAGTCTAACAAACAATAACTAGTGCAGCAATTACGTAGTCAGGGGGAGTTACTTTCAATAGATATCAAGTATGGGGTTTTTAAGAACGTTCATCATGCTAAGTCATGCAACGCAGGGGCGTGACATGTAAATTTCATAAACGGCTATTTTTTAGAACATGAAATCAGTATTAAAATCAGAGAGTTCAACTTCGTGTCAGTGACATCCTTCGTTCGACTTAAAGTAGGTAGCAACAGTTTACATTACTTTTGACGCCTTTTGCTTAGAATTGACTAATATTGCTATATAGGAATATACTAGGAATACCTGCCGGTAGAGTGCCAACGAGTAAACACTGGCACAGTTGTGTGCGCAGAGAAAATTAAGAAGTAACCAGAGTACAGTCGATTTTTTTAAACTGAATCGTTGTTTAAAAAAGCAGTGCAAAACTCACGTTTTTCTTTGTTTTTTAAAATGTCTATAAGAATTAAACTTGTAGGTTAGATTAGAGGTGAAATATGAGTCCCTTGCATTACTTGAGAGAGATGAAACCAACATTGTTAGAAATGAGCATGAATTGAAATGTGACATGTTTGTGTTTAACATGTTCTTAGAACGCAAATCCCACATGCTCTTGTTTTAAAATGTTTTTAAGAACAAAACTTGTAACGTGATCTCTGCCAAATGAATAGCTATTTTCCTCTAACAGTTTTGCAGCTTCTAAGTTATTTATGTTTCCATTTAATACGTGTGCTTCTTTATTAGAAATTGCAAAGGGATTGAAACTACCATTAGAAGGATAAGGTATACGTCTTAACAAATATCTCCCGCGGAATCTGAAAACGGTAACATTTTGATATCCACGTGAAAAATCGAAATTAGTCACACCACTATGGCCCTTACAATGATTTACGACTAACAACATACAGAATAGAAGAAGCATAATAAATTCTCGTGAGCTGTTACTTCGGTGCACGCACTTCAGCAAGTGGACTTTGGACCTGAGCACTTCTGATTGGATAATTTTCAAACGAAGCTACAGCTGCAAGCCCCCTGAAATTTTGGAATAAGAAGACTATCCAAATTGATTTGCTAAGTTCCCTCAAGCTTGACAGATAGTGGCTTTCTGGCAAACAGAGCTTAGACTGTTTTTTGCGAACGCTGATGGATGAGCACAAACTAAGAGCGACACGTCGTGTGACTCGTGACTCGATTGGAAAGAGGCTTTATATTCCCTCTGATTATGTTTATAGTGAATATATTTGAATATATTCAAGTGTTTTTTTTTTCCTTAGTTATAGCACGCTGGCCGATTTTGTAAACAATTGACTGTTGTTTTGGCAAGATTGCTGTTTTGGCACGCTCGCCGTGACTGTCAAATTTGTAATTTTGAGCACACTAGCTCGATAAAAGAAGAGGCTTTATACGCCCTCTGATTGAGTTTACAGTGATTATGTTCAAGTGATTTTGTTTTTTGTTTCTTAAATGGCACGCTGGCCGATCTTGTCAAGGCAATTGACTGTTTTGGCAAGCTAGCCGTTTTCGAGCTGATTTCGATAACTGCCTCGCTGGGCGATTTTAGCCTCGCTGGGCGCTTTTTCAGCCTGCTAGGTGTTAGATTTGTGACACTCTGGCTCCCAAAAACACTAAATTAAAGTACACGCAAGAAGACAACGCTCACGAGTGAATAATATCAATATTTCCACTCACCTTTTCCTGCCTAAGCCCGCACAAGCCACCATGAGGTCAATGAGGTCAATGTGATCTTGTCACCGATCATGATCCTCCTGATGTGAATGGTTTAAATAAAAAAATACCGCGATGCCATTGGCTAACTCGAAAACAATCACCGATGATGTCACTCTTACATTACCTTATGCTAACTTTTTTCATTCGAGATTTCGTCTCCCTGTACCAAAATCAACTCGCACACACGGCTTTATAATGCTGCCGCCTCGTCACCCTCGCGTCCTCGCGAGGGTGACTCCTTGGCAATTAATAACTGTCTCCTAATTACTTTCCTTTTACCCAAACCTTTGATAAAATCCGCATTAACCTGATTTTGCACAGACGCAGGAACTCTAAACCACTAAAACGGTCAGGTAGTTTATATGCAGTTGACAGGGGAAATAGCTATATACACAACAGATTTCCCGAAGAGCAAGTCAAATAGACGAACATACCTGATCCAACAGGAACTAACTTTGCCGTTATCTACTTGATTATACACCAGTGTTTCTTGTCGATTGTTCGGTCAGCAATGGGTGGGTTTTCTTTGTGATTCGATAGCTCTTGTGGTACCTGGCAGTGCTTTCTTTTCCCTCGCCAACCGATTCCCAAACCGTGCCGGTGTTGTGCACATATTTTGTATGTGCTAAACGATTCTTGTGAACGTTTGAAAATTCCTTTGGAAGAAAACAAGATAATGTTTGTTTTATTGTGGACATTTATAGTTTATCAACGACACATCTGAAATGCAAAGAAAAAAGTCTTACCTGCTCTACAAAGAATTAACTCGGCCTCTGTTGTTATTTCTGAGCGACTAAGTTGCAACTGTTTCATATGCGCGAGAATGTCTTTTGCAATACACAAGCGAGATAATTTCGTCCACAAAAGTATCTTTTCCCGGAGGGATGATACTTTTCTATTTTCAAAGCTTGTAGCAAGACCCAAATGTTTAAAATGCAGGATAAAATATCTACAAAGTTATTCTATTTCCAGTACTCTACTTTAGAGTGATAATCTCCCCAACAGTTGTGATCTTTCTGGATGCACAGGAATACATTACACACCCTGCAAAATATGCTTGGGCGTGGCACTTATGGAACTGGGGGTGACCTATTCTTGGGGACATCTTTGAAGTCATTTTTATGAGTTATTCTTATTTTTTTACTGCAAACAGCACAATTTCCCCTAGTTGACAGCATTTCTGGCATATGTGCACCCACATTTTGGAGTCGTAACTCCTCATTTCGTGGCGCGTTTGAGGTCTTTGGTTGGGTACGGGAATTCCCTATCAGACCCTCAGCCAACTCATACCTGAAGTCTAAGGCTACCCTCCCAGGTCTGTTCCCTCCCTTTCATGGCATTCAATGACAAAGGCATTGTGAACTGCCACCTCTACCTCATGGAAAAGAACACGACGGTGCCACTTCACTGTTTTCCTGATACAGGTGTAATATCTTAGCATTTGATCTGCTTGATCAACCCCACCCATGTATTTATTATAATCCTTCAACAGGGGTGGGCAAGAGACATCTCCACTTTCCCCTCCCTCTCCTGCCCCTCTTCGCCGAACAACCCTTGCTTCAGCATTTGCCCGCATTGGAAATTCAGGGGGGTGAATGGTAGACAAAAAGTAAACAGCTTTGTTGTCTAGCCATGCAACAGCAAGAAGTGGGCCACACATTCGCCATTGATACGTGCCCCTGGCCAAGCCCCTGGTTCCTTCAAATACTATATCCTTTGGAAAATTCTTCCTTGAACCCTTGATGGTCCCACAAGCATAAATATTGTTTTCAAATAAATATTGATAAAGATCCACACTTGTGTAAAAATTATCAGTGTATAAATGATGGCCAAAACCCTCCGATCCAGTGCACAATTCTTTTACCACCCTAGTTGCTAGTCCCACCTCTGCCCTTTCCCCTGGATTTCGCCCTATATACAATTGCTGCCTAAAAATATATTTGCTTTCTGAATCTGCCAAGACCCAGACTTTGATGCCAAAACGGATTGACTTACTTGCAATAAACTGGCGGAAGGACAGACGCCCCCTCCAAGGAATCATACACTCATCAATAGAAATGTTCTTATGAAGATTATAAGCCCTTTCAAAGTTGGGAAAAAGCAGTTCCAATAGTGGCTTTATTTTCTGCAACTTGTCATATCCTGGTTGTCCAGCAGGAACAATAGCAGCATCATCAGAGACGTGCAAATAGCGCAAAATTTGGAAGAAGCGATGCCTGGGGATTACTTGACCAAAGGCAGGCACATTTGTAAGCCACTTTTGCTGCCAGTAGATTTTAGCCTCAGGCAATTTGACAATTCCCATGGCAATGTTGAGTCCAAAGAATGCCTTTAGTTCTTCCAGGGTTACATCTTTCCAGGCCCCACCATCAGTACCAGCAGCCCTCTTCCTTTGTGTATTCAGGTTTGTCATTGTTAATAACAAATTCCACACATGTTGGTCAAAAAACAGTTCAAAGTATTCAAAAGCACTTGCCTGCCTCCTCTCACCTCGTCTTGTTGGCCCAACAGCACTTGTAAACTGTTTTAAGTTTCTCCTGGTGTTTTCCTCTGACCAAATATATTGTTGGCCGCCATCTTGGATTCTGGCTCCTCGGTTTCCTCCCCTCTTACCTCTGGCTCTCACTACCCCTTGGCCTCTTCTTCGACCACGTGCACTGCCAATGGTTTCTCGGAGCTGTCGAGACCTGTCTTGTCGCTGTTCTCTCGCATATTCGCGACGATCTACCTCACTTTCACTCGAGGACTCGCATTCTTCATCCGATAAAGAAGGACTTTCACCAGAATTATCTTCAATTCCCACTGAATTCTTAAAAAAAACGGCCACAACTTCATCGTCATCTAGGCGCTCTAAAACTTCCTCTGCAGACAAATTTTCTCGAATTTGACAAGTCTCCATTTTTAAATATCCTGATGATAAACAAGAAAGGTGGAACTATCCGAGAAAGGTAGAAATTTTCGAGGAAAACGTCCCAAACTAGCTAGAAAAAGTCTCAAAATGACACCGATGGTTTGTTATGGTACCCAGACTCCCAATTTACGGTAATAACAGGAGGGACACCTGGAGCTTTATGTGTGTTGGCCAGATAGCCCTACAGGGCTACTTGGGAAGGAAAGGGTCCACGTTCAGGTGTGCCCCGCCTTAAAACAGCCTGTTTGTACATGGGAAAATCAATCAGGTGTTACTTATTCACACCACAGACACCAATTAGTCAGGTGCTCCTAGCTCACTCCGTAGGAACCCAAACTCTTAGCAAAATTCGAGCAAGATTTTTAAAATGGAACATTCTAACTAGCCTAAAACAGCTGTTGGAGTTTTTCAAAGCCAAATATGATTCTTCTGATCATATTTGGGCATTTTAGAGCAAATATCATTGTGCTTGTTATGTACGGCTAGTTGTGAGCCTGCTATACCGAACCACTAAATGTCTGTAAAAAACGTCTAAAAAGATATGCTTATGATTAGGATCCAGACGGGATCTCAGTGACTTGTGAATCTACAAGCTAAAAGGCACTTATTCTGAAAATTTCACACTTGTATCACTAATTTGAACAATTCCGCTATTTTTTGCCGCTAATCTTCCGGACTATAGATTCCATATGACTATCCCATTAGAGTCACAGCAAACTTGTTCTTTGGAAACTAAACTTTGTTTTTATAAGCAAAAGTAAGTTTTTTATTTTATGTCTCTTCTACATTTTGAACAAATTATAGCTTAGAATGACAATGTTAGAAATTTAGCAATGGTATTGAACAGTGTTCTTAAACCTAAATGTTTTCAGTGGACTCCTAGTCTTGTAATGTCTTCCTTTCCTGAAAAAAAAATTGAAACAAAAGGTATTGAATGGGCACTGTCACGCAACTTGGATAAACTCAAAGCTGTGTTTGGAACATTAAAATGTTGCAAAGATTTTACAGTTTTCCTGCAAAACACTTAAGAGCAGATGTCTAAATATCGACCAGAGGTAGGAATTATAAAAATTTCGGAAAATCCTACTACCCTAGCTATT
>JAEMWC010000172.1:510000-550000 GCA_016490735.1 Pachyseris speciosa | reverse complement strand
GTCTGTGTGGATATGGTGGCGGTGGAAGGATGCGAGTGGATGCGAGCAGGAGTAGTGGAGGTGGTGTATGAAGTGGAAGTAGTGGTCGTGGTATGGTGGTGGCGTTGGATGCAGCGATGACAGTGGATGTAACTTGTTGTCGGTGAGGTGGATGTTGTGGAGGTGGAAGTTGTGGCGGATGATGTGGAAATTGTGGTGGAGGATATGCTTTCTTGTAATCGAGGTCTCTTCCTCTCCATGGTCTGAAAAATAACTGATTAAAAGAACAAAAGGAATCATACTTGAGGTCTGAAATGTAATACATAAAACATATAAAAGCTAACCCAAACCACAGGCTTTTTTTGGGCTAAGGTTTTGTAGAACAATGGCTTCAAGGGCTCGGAACTTCATCCCCAGGTTTCAGCGTGATAAATAAACATTGTCACAAGTTATTAGAACTTAATGCAGTAGCTTTATTTTGATGTTTTGCGCACGCATGGTTAGCCGCACAATGCACACTGGGGTAAAAACTTGAACCGTTTATAACTAAAGCAACAAATTTTTATTCCTAGCATTGCGTGTATGCAAAGGTATGTACGGTTGAAGGTTGGTCTTAAGTGACGTCATAACTATGGAACAATGCAATCGATTTTCAAAAAACGTGATCCATTGGTTTACTTGCAGTGCCGTTTACATACATGTTACCAAATTACAGTAATTACAGGTAATTACAGAAACTCATCCCCTGTGTTGTCAAATTCCTTGATAATGACCTCCTCAACCTCTCTGGGCCATGGACATCTTAGGGTTTTAGAACCCAATGTATTTACAATGTATTGATACTGTACAAAAATATGTACAATTTTATTCACAGGAATATGTACAATAAATTATCTAATAATTATTTAAGAGGTTCTATTTACAATTGTTTTTCATGAATATCTTACATGAGACAAACTTTGTTAAGTCTAAAAAGTAATGCAATGGCTAGACTGTCGGCAAGTCCCTCATCCCGGTAACGAGGGCCCAACAATCAATAATGGTAGGGCCTTTTTGAGAAACGGGGTCCCTGCTCCGGGCAATAACACATATGAATGAGAATGAATGTTTTGTATGTTTTTTTTTTTCAAATTTTTTTGTTAGGGGAATGTAATCGTCTATTGACATAATACTTTCTACATGGCCTGCCATTGGCACTGGAAGATCTCACTTGTTCTTCCTTGACTTATGGATGTTCTTGACATTTTTGGTAACATCTTTCTAAGTCTTCCTTGTCCAAGATTTCCTTCAGAGGAGGGGACTCAAAATTGCCCTTGAGTTGCTCCTTCTCTGGGCCAGCCTCATAATGTGAGAAGTAGTCCTTCAGGGTTTTGGTGTTGCGTGCACTCCAGGATGTCCTGCCTCTTGATTCCAATGATGCAGATCGTCTCTCAAAGTTGTTTCTCACCCATTGTCTTGTAGACTCTGTGGCATTAACTGATTGTGAGCTCAGGGAGGAGATGGCCTTACTGGCTACCAGGTGCTGGAAGCGTAAGCTGTTCATGGCAGCTTTTAGCAGCTTTGGGTCGTTTCCCATTCAGGGTTTGAGCCAGCTTTCTCGCCTCAGGAGACAATTTTTTGCTCTGTAGCCCTTGAAAAGGGACAAATAGGAAATATTAGGGTAAATGCGAACACAAAAGTAAATTTTTGTAAATTTACACTAGCTGATTCCTCAACAGTAACCAAGCTCCTTGGGTGGCAACCTCTTCTTTTGCAAGCCAATATACGCCTTTCATTGTAGTAATAATACCTTAAATTAAACATGTTCTATGACAACTCAGTCACGCTCATTGGTGAATGTTTCCCACAGTCGAGCCTCGTTATAGCATCCTGGTGCTCATGTGAATTCGCATGCCTGCTTAAAGTCGTCGTTTTAAAATCTGTGCTGCCTTTTTCGCTTTCAAAGGGTTTTTCTTCCTTGCCAGCCGGCAAAATGACAAAACATGGTGTTATTTTCTTACTGTAACCATTTGTGTTCATTCAACCATATCATCATCTTCACCGTGAAATTAGTTCTCAGGTTTTTTTGTCTACTGCACTTGTGCGGGTAGACACTTTGCTGTCAAAAGCTGTTAGCGTTAACTTCGGCAGACAATTGTAGCCAATCAAACCTGAAGAGAAATTCAGTTCCTCTCGGCATTCTGCCATCCAATCACAAACTGTTTAAAAGTGAGCACGCCGGATGACGATCGACTGTAGATAACTCTGGCTTTAATCAGTTGGCACACTTTGCTTTTTAAAAACCGTTCCAGAGAATCGACAAGTTGGCACTTACATTCCAGTTTTGAACCCTGTGCTAAGCCTTCTTAGTGTTTCCACCGTTATGTTCAACGCAAATGACTGCAAAGGACAAAATCTTACGACATGCAGTGCCTGTGGGTGTAGGAACTCACATTCTCGATTATTCTGTTTTCATTTAAGCTTATTGAATTATTTCTGTTTTGAATTCTCATCTGAACCTTTTTTGTATTTTCACGAACCAAATAACGTCTTACAAAAATTTGCCAGACATGTTTCATGATCGTTGTATTTGTTCTTAAAAAAACTGTTTTGCACTGTTTTGCATTTCTGTTCTATGCCTCACTGTTTTGATACAAATTTGCATAGTGTTGTAATTGACCTAACAAGATTGTGGACATGATGTTGGGCTCAAATTACGCATTATTTGTACCAAATATGCTCTTCAGCGACGTTGAGGATTTGAGAGATCAATCTCCTCAACTAAATCATAATATGGGTATAAATTTTGTTTGCCTGTAAGTTGAATGGTCATTAATTTTTCAAAATACCTTTCACCTGTTTGTTGACAAAATTGTCTTTCGGAGTGCAGGAACTCGCGTGTCAATTACTACTGAAACAGGTAGACTGTGAATTCAGAGACAAACGCGGCAGTTGACTTTGGCGCGAAACGTCAATGATTTTGGTCACATGGCTTTGTTTTTCAAATCCAAAAGGTGCACGCATGTGGTCATATTCCTGTGCAGAATTGAACAGTGGCGTTTTCTGTAAACAGCAAAGGGCAAACTCTAATTAGCAGGAAATCCATAGAGGAAAGTTTAAGAGGAAGCATTGTAGACTTCATCATCGTGGAAGGTGGAAAACCGGCATCAGGATTCTTTTCTGGAAGATATTCCAATGTTGCAGATTGCTTTCGAGTTTTAAATCAGTTTGTTTCAAAGTTGTGGAGAAAGGAATGTGACCATGTGCGTTCACCTTTTCGATTTGACAAACAAAGCCACCTGACCAAAATCGTTGACGTTCGACGCCAAAGTAATCTGTTATGCTTGTCTTTGAATTAACAGTCTACCTGTTTCGGTAGTATTCTGGCCAGCACTAGAGAATTCTAATCCGAAAGTTTTTCGTATTTTCATGAACCGATTGATGTCTTGCAAAATTTGCCAGACATGCTTCGTAATCTTTGTATTGTTTCTGATGAAAAGAAAGCTGTAATTTTAAGTTTCACTTTATTGCATTTTGTACGCAGTCAGTATAACGCTGACCTGTTAGCTGACTGGTTAGCTGACCGCCGACCGGTTAGCTCAGTGGTAGAGCACTGGACTAGCGTGCGGGAGGTCGTGGGTTCAAACCCCGGCCGGACCAACACTTAGGGTCTTTAAATAATTGAGGAGAAAGTGCTGCCTTTGTAATAACATCTGCAAATGGTTAGACTTTCTAGTCTTCTTGGATAAGGACGATAAACCGTAGGCCCCGTCTCACAACTCTTCATAATTGATTCTGTGGGACGTAAAAGAACCCACACACTGTTCGAAAAGAGTAGGGAACGTAGTTCCCGGTGTGGTGGTCTACCTCTCATCTGATAGTTAAATGCTCGGAGATATTAGCTGCACAAGCTACTCTAAAATCCGAGGGTAAATAAAGTAATGTTTAATGTATATGTATGTATAAAATATTGACCCGGACTGTGGACTGGGTATAAAACGTAGACAGCCTGAGTATAAAATGCGGATTGAAGGCTGGGACTGAGTACAAAACACTGTACAATAAGCGGGTGTGGACAAACCATGACCTAGGCCATACTGTGGGCCATAGCCTACCCTATGGCCCACCCTGTGGCCTACCGGTGGTATTTTTTTTTAAACTCAGTTCAGCATTGCTGGAAACCTGTGTAAACAACTTTTTCCGTCAATCTGTCATACCTACGACTCTCTTCTGACGTTCTATCGGTGGCATTTCATTCAAATTTTCTAAGGAGACTCTTAATAGAACTGAATTCGGAATATTTTATACCTTTAATTCTTTTTAAATTAAATGTTTTCCAAAAGTCCAAGACAATCACATCTCCTGAGGTATGTAAATTTTGGGAAAACTTCAACCAATCACTGTTCGTCGTTCCCATGGTAATATGCACGTGCATTTGATTCTATGGATTCTGTTCCAAATTATTTTTTTCCTGTTGCAATTTCCAAAATGTTATTTGAAGGAAAAGATTGAGAGGAGAAAATTTAAAAACCTTGGAGGTGAACTTACTTTCTATTTTTGTTTCAAAAGTGTATAAGAATAAACGCCTGATGTGCTCTGACCACCAGACGTAACGCAGCGTAGCGCAAGTTGACAAAAATGAATTCAGTATAATTTATAAAGTTTACATTGTTGATGGTTCCATTGACGCGAATACATGAAGCCTTCAGTATTAAAATAATTACGTCTCATATCGTAAAGGCTATGGGCAGGTGTATTACAGGGGCTGTACATGCTTGGATGCTAGGTTATTTCATGCTTGTTTAGATTCTTTAGTCATCGCGGGTTCACGCAAGTGACAGAAACTGGGACCCAAATCACTGGCTGATCTGCATGGGATAGGACCTTAAAGGGACAGTCTCATAAGTTGAGCATGCTCTGGAAATTGCTCTTTCAGCGCTCTTGTTTATCATGGCCGCCATGATGGATTCTTCGGTAAGTGGGAATGTTTTGCATGGAATGTCCTCGATTTCTTTATTTTGACATCTAGAACCCGCAAAAATCAAACTCATCGTTTAGGAAAGATCACATGGATGTAGTTGTAAGAGCTTGTGCAGCACGAAGTGCAAAGGAAACAGGAACAGAGGATGTCCGTGCAAAGGCCAGAATTTATTGTGCGGAGACAATTGTAATTGCGGCACGAGGGAAAAACCCTGTAAGAATAGGGTAAGTTGTCATTGTAAGAAAATAATAATGATTGCAATTCGAGTTTACCTGAATCGTCCCTCCGCTAGAAATTCATGGTCGCTTATTTTTTTGTCCTTTTTGCAGGAATCACAAGAAGGTGCGATAAATATTCAGAGAAACGTGCGACCACGAAGGAATCTTGGCTTTCGCCTGTCCAGTGACGCCAACCCACAAACGAAAAGATTATCTGAAGATGCTCAAAGAGTGAAGGAAAATAACGATGTCAAGGTAGTATTGGGCTCTTTTACATGTGCAGAGACCAACACAATGGTACAATGACCTAAACATCATAATTTATGTTGATTTCAAATGTGCTCTACAACGTGACTTTTGTATAATGTGGCACATGGCTTTAGCATCTTCGGTTTGGGTAGCTGGTATTTTGCCTTATTAGCTTAGCTGACTAGCGTAGCATGCTATTTTTCTTTAGCCTGTTGTTGTTGTTGTTTTTTTTTTTGCACTCATCTTGAGTAGCCTTCTTTGATGTATATTGTTTGTCAGGAGTACTTATTGCTCTCTAGCAGCATTGAGATAGAAAACACTTCATGGCATTTTGGTGACCGTTTTTTAGGAATTTATTGCAACCTTGGATCAAGATATGATAAAGAAATTGGCCATTCGCAGCCTGAGAAGAGGAGTAGGGAGCATGGACTACATCCATTCTTTGCTCATCATGGAAGATGATCTTGACGAAACCAATGAGCCTCAAACTGAAGACAGCAGCCAAATGGGACAACTGTGTACTACCAATTCAGCTAATTGCGGTCTTAGCCAAGTGGAGGAGACAGAAGCATCCACTTATGCTGGTGATCCATCAGGAAGTCAACCCGCTGTAGCCTTGCCCTGGTGTGTCTGTCGGCAGTGTAGGGCAATGCCTCAGGAGATAGAAAACAAGTGCTGCAAACTAACTACGTGCATTACCTCTACAGCTCGGTTTGCAAAATTGTGTTTAGATGTGGATGTGCTGGAAATGCGTGTGCGAAATGCAGGAGAAATTAGGAATGATCGGGAGGACACTAGCACTCGATCATTTCGGAAGGCTGCATATCGCCAGTTCATTCTTGCAAGACATGGACACTTAGGAAAAGGCAACCGATGGGTCTGTCCCTCTTGTGTTGTTCTTAAAATAAGACAACGCTATCCCTCAGTCACAGGGGTATATATGGGATATCGTGAACATTAAATCTAAGATTACACATTCAGAATGGAGTACAATTGAGGGCATTATAGTAATTTATTAGAGAGTAATTTATTCAAAACATGAAAACTAACAATGATATTAAAACACTGAAATAGAAGCAGCATTACCAATAATCATTATTTTTGCTGTTCCCCCGAATTGTATTCCCCACTGTTATATTGTAGTAATTAATGGGGGTAGTACCCTAGCTTTTTATTGAATGCAATGATAGAGGTGACCTTGTGTTGATACAAACCGCCCTACTTTTCTTATAGAAATTACAGTTAAAAAGTATTTACTACTACCACTACTAATATGGTAGAGCAAGATCACACATTGATTCAGCATGCCTCTTCCAGGTCTCCCTATCCAACATTCTTTGGTTCTAAGCTGTTTCACACTTTCCAAGATGGTATCACTGTTCAGGTTGTCTATATAACTAACAGCTGGTCTTCCCTTGTTCAGGAGTCCACTCATTGGCTTCCAAAGTACTATTTACTACTAACACTTGATGGCAAAAACACGATTTACATAATAAAGCAGGGTCAACTCTAGTCTCTCTTCCACCTGAAAATAAAATCTTACTGTAAATTATCAAGTTAATGCAAATGCATAAAAATTAAAGAAAGTAATACATGTAAATCTTTGTCTGGTAACACTCTGTTTGGACTCAGACAACTCAGTCTTCCATGGGTATTGGATTTTCCAAAAAAATCACTGTTTTCTGATTCACAGCTTTGTGATGGTGCAGGTAAACTAAATCGACTCCGCCGCTTACGCAATTCTGCAGTGGGAGGTGGTGGCTTGGCTGCAATGGTTGGGGCCAACAGTGGAGGATCACTTGCATTCAGAGAGATATTCCTTGTCACAATATCATTTAATCTGGCATGTAAAATTTTAGCAACGAGGAGGGGAATATATTCATATCCCTTGTCTGCTTTGAAGATCTTTGTCTCATTGCTTTGTACGCTGATTGTATTTTCGGCTGAACATCTGTTCTCCTGTCTTTTTTTTTGTGGCAGCGGGGAGGTGAAGGTGGTAGTTCCAGTCTGTTGCTGTCAGATATTTTCTGACTCTGTAGGCTCTATAACTAAAATATTCCAGTTAGAGAAAGAGAGAATATTTTCACAACTTGAAAAAAATGCTACTAAACAGAAATTCAAAGGCACAATTGAACAATGCAGTTCACCAAAAAATCGGCCAATGATGATGGTGATCATTAACATCCTCATCACCAGTTCAGTCTGCAAGTTGTTACTAACCTGAAAGATATCCTCTTCGATGCATACAGCAGGGATAGACTATTGGCACATTCGATACTACCTGTGTGCCTGTTGAGATAAACAGCCGTTAGAATATTTAAACAATAGAGGGGAAAATAAAATTATTATTGCTCAGTTTTCCCAGGAAATCACACGTAAGCTCAGTAGCATAAAGGTTGTCAGCACAACCAAGCTTTTTAATAAAAAATGACAGTAGCTCTTGACCCTGGCATATGAAGAAAACCCTTAAGAAGGCAGGCTCAGGGGGGTAACACGTTTATGCACCGGCATTTTACCATTGCATGTATGCTCCAAATATTATTGTACAATGCTTTAGGGACAACCCTGACAGGGGCAGAAGCTTATTGTTCTTCCCCAGCCTGTGAGGTAACTGAGATTTTGTACACGAGACAGACAGTTGTCTTACCTGAATCTGACATAAAACTTGAAGCTCTCCTGTAGCTCTGCATTTAAGACAACTTTCTGCAGCTCAGCAAAATCTTGGTCACGCCTGTCAAACCAAGGTAGGTCAGGGTCATGGCTTTCCTCGTCATGGTCACACTTCTCACTTAGGCTCCACTCGTGCTTGTTACAAACATGATGGAGGAGACCAATCCATTTGTCCTTTTCAAGAAAGAAGAGGAAGTGTGTATTGGTATCCACTCACAGTAATGAAGACTATAAATAATTAATGTGAAATCCTCTATCCATTAGCTTTATAATTATAATGCCAGTAGATTTCTACATATTTATAAGCCCTATTTTATAATACTTATTAACTCCTTACCCCTCAATAACCACATCGTCTAGTGGTTAGAAATAAACTGCTGTCTCAATTTTTAACAACAAACCAAAATAACTGGTGGTTCACCAAACTTAGCCCCTCCAGAAATGCCCTAATGGCTATAAGGGGATAATATTAGAGAAAATATAGTATGGACATGCATAGTATACCTTCATTGCTTTTAAAGCTTCTTTATCAGAAGTTGTGGCGCTGACCTTGCAAACACGGCTGCAGTACCAAAAATGTCGGATGATATGATCAGTCCAAGCCTTGACCTTTTCCATTCCTTTTCGTTGCCCAATCTAGGAGGCAGAAAAAGACAGTTTATTCATTGACCTTCAAGATACAGCTATTCCCTATAAACGACATTAAAAGTCTCACCACTGCTTTTCGTTCTTATATAATGGTAGCAGGGACAGTATATCTCATGGGGAAGTAATCAACTATAAGTTCAAAATGTGTGGATCTAGGTTTATATAGTCAAATTTACCTTTGACAAACACTTCCGGATGCTTTTTGCCTTGTGCCAAACATTCTGGAACTCTGTTGCTAAGGAATAAATGTAACAAAAATAGCAGATTCAGTCCCCAACTTAAAACAGTAAAAGCGTGCAACAAAGACAAGTGTTGTACTGCAGGGCAGTCCATTGCTATGGCTAAATGTAGTTTATCACAGAAGAACAAATTACACATGTAATGATACCATTATAGCCAATGTTTTTTAAATTCTTTCTTATACTTTATTGATGCAGATGCATCTGTTACAATCTCAACAACTTTTAATACTCGAGAAAGCCGCTCCAGTGCATTCCTCAAGCCCTCCTTTTCCATGTTAACTGATGACAAACCCACGTGACGTTTGTCACGCACTTCAGTTTCAAGAATGTAACTTGTTGTGACCTCCATCAAGAAATAGCACAGATTTTTGGCACTAAATCCTGGTAAGTCACACTGCCCATCTCCTGCAACAACTATATCCTTCCCGGCAAATTCTTTAATTCATTCATTTCTCATCCACGACCACCACTCCTCAATTGCTGGAAATATGTACAACCCTTGCATTCTGAAGAAAGCTGCCTTTGATGGAAATGCAAGTCCAAGAAATTGTGCCATTCTGCTGATCTTGGCATAATTGTTTCCAGACAACACAACTGCAGCTGCTGACTGTAAGTTGTTGACATACATCCCATTAGTTTCATGGGATGAACAAAATCGGAATTTATGGCCAGCCTGGCAAAAGGTATTAACAACCACTGTTGCCCCTACTAAGTGATGTTTAACCTGGGGCAGTTGTTTACACCCAGGCGACCGACAGGAGTCCACAAACAACCCTAAAAGTAAATCCAAAGAACAAATAAATTTTTTCCCCTTTGCTAACTCCAGCTCCTTTTTGTAGGAGTACTGCTCATCTCCTCTGCTTAACTTCTGATGAGGGCCATACTCCAGTCCTTCAACAGCTGATTCTTGACCAATGGCCTGTTCATCAACCCCATCATCTTCCTCACAATCAGCAATCTCGCTGTCAACACCACCATCATCGGCCTCACCACCAGCACCACCACCCCCAATGCCTTCAACACCAGGCACCTCAGAACCAGGATTTCCCTCATCATCTGGAAGCTCTTCAATGGTCACATTTAATCTGTAAAAAAAGGTATACCATTAACCCTTTAACTCCAAGAGTGAATAATGGAGTGCTATACAGTGTTTCCACCTTTTTGGTCTTAGATAAAATCCTATAGCATTACCATTCATGTGAAACCTCTTTAGCAGTATTTTCACCTGATGCTATTTGTTATCAGCATTTGCAAAATTAAATATTTTGAAAATTTTGTCACATTTTTACTTTGGCTTATATTTCTGGAAGTGAAAAGGTTAAATACCTTTTCCAAAGCACTCAACAAAAAAACATGATACAAAACCAATTGAAATACAGTGCTAAACTAACAGTGAAGTCACCTTTGGGAGAAACTATTTGATAGAAGCCTTCATATATAATAGAAAAGATCGGCCAATCCTATTTATCTCTGTTTTTTACACAAGTCATTAATAAAAGTTATCACTGTTTTCAGACAAAGTGAACGCTTCTACAAGGTTTAAATGAGCATAAGAATGATTGGCAGTCGTTGCCACAAAAAACTATCCTCACATGATATGTGCTAAAGCAAGGTCATAAGAAATTTACTGTAGATGCAACAAATAAAAATTTTCCCTCATGTAATAATAATTATTACATTATTATTGATTTCCAAGTGGGTGACAAGGCAGCCATGCATGCTAGTTATAAAAAAAAAATTTAATTCCCAGAAGAGGGAAAGCAATAAATTAACATGCCTGCTGTGATGTCAGTCATAAACAAGTGATCATCATTGCTTAAAATTAACTATACAAAAAAGCGACCTAGCTAATTTTATCTAGCTCAGTAGCATGCCACATTCCTACCATTACCCAAAGCTGTTCGAATGAGAACGAAATTTGATTGCTTCAAAAGTGGTCAGACTAACTATGGTTTGACTGGATACAGCCGATAACAGCAGATCTGGAAAGAGAAACTATGTTTGTCCGATACTTTTCGCTCCTTCTGATGGAAGGTTTTTATCAAATATAAACACATCTATTTTCATTGAAAGTCAAATATAATTCTTGTCGAGTACTTCAACAGAGGCTTTGATTTACCGAACAGAATCCTCACAGAACGACGTAGAAAATATTTCATTGTGGTTAGATTTATGTCACATGCTAGGCAACCAGAGTTATCACATTTCAGTCGATCATTCGGTGGATGTGAGGGCTCTTCGATCTTTCGAGATTTTTTTTTTTGCCAGCGTGGAAGAAACCTTTTTACCTTTTTGTGACGGTGTTAACATGAACAGCGCCTATTCTAAAGCTAACAAGAAAGAAGATTTTGAGCTCATTTCACATTGCCATGCAGTTGAAAGCCGAACCGCAATTTGTTTACTCAATGTTTATCTTACGTTTGTGATAAAATTCTAAAGTATTTGATAACAAAGTGTCTGCAATTATCAATGAACCGGCCGAAGGTAAAAGCATGTTTATGATGTTCGCTACATCGGAGCAAATATTTGGTTGAATTACGTGGGGTAGCCTGCGTTTCACGGTAAATTGATTTTGGATGTGTGAAATTTCTCTGAAAAACAAAAGTTCCTTTTGTGGTGTATTGTCCTAAAGCAAGATAAACAACAAATTGGTCGGAAGATTTGTAATGACATAAATATTTCGTTTGATTGGAAATCGTGTGTTCCGAGAAATTGGTAGTCTTAAGAAGAAAGCTAGATTTAAATTAATTAAAGTTTCTTTCCCTCGTGACAAAGGCTCACGCAATGTGAAGAGCGAGACTTTACTGTATGTTGACTTCACGCTCGCAACGTAAATTATGTGCATGTGTGTAGCATGTGTTTAGGTGCATGTATATTTATTGGTCATAGACTTTTTTCAGGTTGGTGGCTCCTAGAGGAGCCGTTTGTTTTTTCGCAGTAAAAGGTTTTAAAACTGCGTTGCTGCTCCATGTGCCTCCACAACTGCAGGAACAACTTCATTGAGAACATGGTCGATATACCGCCTACACTTGTCAATGGTGATCTTCCTCGCCCAAAACTTCTTAATTCCGGCCACCAGTTCCTGCTTGTTTTGGGGCTTTACCTTGGTTTCTAGGTAGAATTTCAGCTCGTGCCATAAGTCCTCTATTGGATTCAAGTCTGGACTCTCTAGGGGGGTTCGCCACCAGTTGATTCCTTTCTCCTCCAAAAACGCCCGAGCTCGTCTTGAGGTGTGCTTGGGGTCATTGTCCTGCATAAATCGGTGATCTGGAAGGGTTTCGTTGATAAAAGGGAGAAGCTTTGTCTGAAGAATGTTGCAGTACAGTTCAGCATCCATAATGCCGTCAAAGATGCATATCTTTGTGGCCCCGTGTCTGCTGATTCCGGCCCGAACGTGGACTTTGAGCGGGTGCTTGGGCTTGGGCTTCCTCTTTATCGGCTCGCCAACCTTTCTGTCACAAGTGCGCCGGTACTGTTCCAGGGAGACAGAACATTCGTCGCTGAAAATGACGTTATGGAAAGTGTCGCCACTCTCCATAATTTGTTGGGCGTACTCGAGCCTTTTAACCTTGTTGACATCTCTTATCAACTGGCAATAAGCAGTGCGCTGCAAGGTCCATCCCTGTTTGTTCCGTGATCTTCTAACTGTGGAGGAGTGAACTACGATTCCACGCTTAGCCAGTTTCTTTTGAATGTGGCTGCTGGTCGCCTCATCGTTCTTTCTCGTCTGATGTTCGATAAAAAGTTTTGCTTCCTCTGAAAGTTTCGTTGGCCTTCCAGTTCTGTGAAGGTTCTTTGTGGATCCAGTGTCTTGAATCTTTTTGATGATTCGAGTAACGCTTGTAAAGCTTACTTTTAAGCCTTCTTTTTTGAGCTCTTTGAAAATCTTAACCGGACGAGAACCTTGATTGTAAAGGGACTCGATACGACTTCGCGTGTAGCTTGTAACTTTTGGCATGATTGCAACAAGAATGGGTAAAACTTTACTCAGTAAACACCGTATATGTAGCAACCTGTTGCTATGCAACATTCAAAAGTTGTGTGGAGACTGGATCAGGCGAGAACTCACGTGGCCACGCTTGACAAAGCCGTGTTTTTGTCTTGAAGAATAGATGTAATGTCCCCGGAACTCATGCCAGTGTGTAGTGTCTTTCGCCACGAAATTTTGCTCAAAGTATCGCAGAGTGCCGCGAAATTTCGCTCGAACTATCGCGTAGTTCCGCGAAATTTCGCTTGAACTTTCGCAGAGTGCAGCGAAATTTCGCTCGAATTATCGCGAAATATCGTTGTCGCTCAAACAATGGGACTCCCGAAATATCGTCGAAAAATCGCTCCAAACGAAATTTCGCTAATTATCGTCGAATATTCGCGAAATTCGTCGAATTTCGTTTGCATTACTTTTGCACAATACTGTACTTCCGGTATTGCACCATCACTAACTCAGTCAATATTTGTTTATCTTCAAAACCGGGTCAAAACGAACGCTCAAATAAATTCATTTCCTATAATTCTGACTAAACATTTCTTTTTGAAACGATTTCGCCATTTCCGACTCTGACCCCTGTATTTTATGGCCACCAAAATCTACAAGTTCAGTTTAAAAACATTTACGGTCTTCCGAATAGCTTTAGTTAAGTCATTGGTGTTGTGAAATACTGCTCAAAATAAACGCTTTTAAATAAATTCCTTTCCTACTGGATGTACATTGGAGTAATTCAATTCTGACAAAACATTTCTTTCCTCTGTAACCCTTGAGCATTGAAAGGCTTTTAGAGACGATACGTGACCGACCTAATGACTTTATTTACTACAAAATTCTCAAGGAACCGCAAGAGATGTCTTATTAGCGCAATCGGATAATGGTCCAAGGTTGGGATCTGAAGGTCGCGAGTTCAAGTCCAGGCACCGTTAGTGGAAACTTATTTCTTTACTTATGTCATTGTTTCTACCTCTGGCTGAGAGGGGCATGGGCCTCTCGACGGACACCACGACAAAAAAAAACTAAAAAAAAAAAAAGAAATTCTCCGAGAATTTAGAAGCGGCCTTTTTGACCATCCAAACCGGATTAATGCACAGGATAAGTTCAAATTTCAGTTGGCATGACAGTCAATTCGTCACTTTGAATGATAAAGAATTTAAAATTCGATCTTGCTTTTAGAGAAGGTTTTGGTGGCCTAATGGGTTAGTGCGCTCTTTTCGTACTGTAATGGCAGTAATTACAGCTTAGGGTTGGTGGTTCAAGTCTCAATAGAATGAAGGTTTTTTTTTCCTTTGATCTCTTTTTTTTTCTATTCCTTTTCACTTGTTTTTCTTTTTTCTTTTGTCAAGGCTTAAGCTGTAAACCTATTGTGCAATTTAACACGGAAAAGTAGTGAATCCATTCTATCGATATTCGCTACGCGAGAAACAAACGCCAGCTGAAGCTTGATAAAATACTGGCACTTCGATTTGTTTGATAATTTGAAAGAAAACGAACAATTTGGTATAAATCTGAGTCTTCGATCCGTTACCCAGTTTGTCGACGATAACCGATATCTCATTCGCAACTCGAGAAACCAAGGCCAATTGCCAGTGAAGTTTGACAAAACACTGGCACTGCAATTTGTTAGGGAATTTTAAAGAAAGTGAAGAATTTGGTAGAAATATGGGTCTTAGATTCGTTGACCAGTTTCTGAACCATAAGCAATATCTCCAATACTAACCTACCTTCAAACAACCCCACGCAATCGAAAGAACTGTGTTGGTAATAATTTGGTCAAGCAGATGAAATGGCCACCGATATTTGAAATCGTCAGATGCCGCTTCCATACCCCCTCCAAATATACGTTTGATTTTACTGGTCTTAAGTTTATGTGTATTCTGTTTAAGTGTCATTTTAGAAAGGGGTTTGCATACTTTTTGTGAAGGCAGAATTTTACTTTTAAGTGAAAGACAACGACTAAAATAAACCTACTCGGGTTATCTTACCGTCCATCAAATAGCATTTATACAACATCTTTTTGACCTTTTATATTTCGTATTCGGGGTTATCTACCGTTTGAGAATGATTGCGCGTCCCCTGATGGGTTGCTAAAAATTCGATACAGGATTTTTGTTGGGGGAATTGCCTTTAATCTTAAGTGGAAAGTATTTTTGATGTGTATTGTAATTTAACTTGGAAGAAATCGGATTTATGCATGTGCATTTACTGTTGCTTCACCTTCAATTAGCAGGATTGTTTACTAATTTGTTCTCTAGAATTTCCCCCTTATCATGTACACGTTTAGGAGTTGCTAAGACTAAAGGTTCACATCTTTCTGCGGATGTATTTTTGCTTTGGTATTAATTCTTGTAGACCACAAAAGACGAACTTGGATATTTTTTTTAGCCGATACGGAGCTGTTATAGACAGCAAAATAATTACTGAACTAAGTAAGGACCTCTTTTCATGGCCAGTAGTTTTGGTATAGTAGTGAAGGTTAATGAACCACTGTTGGTTAATTGCGTTTGCTGTTGAATGATGGTTTGGTTCCGTAGGTAATCGGCAGATTTGAGTTAAGTTTCTGGATAAGCTGTGTGGCGGTTGATGAGTGAGGAGACTGACTAATAAGTGACTTGCCATCTTTATTGGTAGGTTCAATTTTGCTGATCTTCTGAGATGGAAGACGGAGTGGCGGAAAAAATAATAAAGAATTTAAAGAATATGCATTGTTTTTGTTTTTTATGAGTCATCAGATAATAGCAGAAAAAAACGGAAAGGTTTAATGAAAGAGTTTGATTGTGAGTGTAAAGAGTGAAAGGCAATCAAAATTTCGGAGAGAACACGTGGAGGTTAAAAAGAAGGGTTGGTTTTCCAGCAAGAGAGAGAACAGGAGGTATGATTTACCGCGGGATAAACGATCGATGTATTGGAAATTTTGTGGTCAAAAATAGTTGGTAGATGACCAAGCCTGCGAACAATGAACTGTTACAGGTTGTTGTAGTTAGAGAACTGTATCAGCTTCCACTAATGCATAGGAAACCTGTATTTATAAATTTCAAGAATGCAGTTGATAACTTATGTTATCAATGGGATGTTTCTAGAAGGATTGAACTAAGCGAAATTATAAAACAAAAGAATGCGTACGGGTTCACTGAGGTTTTAAACAGAACTGTTTCCCAGAGTGATGATGATATGTAATGCATTTAAAGCAAATTTGTGTCATTGGTGGATAATTATCTATTAGTTGTTGTCCATGTACGGGCTGTAAAGAAGCCAGTAGACAAACATAAGATGAAATTATTGTGCAGGAGTTTTCTACGTACTAAATGCTGAAAATTATATCAGACTTTTGTATGGTTTTGATAGTAGGAAGGATCCACCTCAGGGAATTTTCGCTGAAGAGGGCGTTTTTTCCTATCAAATCATAATATAATGATCTATATTAGTAGTAACTATTATATGTATGGTTGAAGTGAATGGATTGCTATGTACTTATTTTCATTTTGTATTTTATTTGAGTAAAACATTCAGTGTAATATGTGGAGTAATTTTCCAAATGTTACGTTTTTAAATAAAGCTGTAGTATTTTATGTGATGGTGTAATTTATGTACTTCAGTGTAAAACGAGCTCATAACAGTGACGTATAATGAGCCATGGTGGAACAGTTGTCTGCCACTAAAATGATAATTCTTGATAAAAAGCCACTAAAAAAGCAGGAAGGTTTCATTGATAACCTTTCATTTGTTCAATGAACTGCAAAATGCCAATGATATAACTTATTTCATTAGTTATTTGTGGTTCTTCCAGCTTAAACCTGCATGGCCTGGTATATATAGTTGCAAATTTTGTGGTAAAAAACAGTTGGTAGATGACCAAATGCTGTCGACATTTGAATCAATTGGTGAGATGGAGGAGTAGACGTGGTTGACAGATTAACTATATTACTAGATAATTAGTTGTAATGACGTGGAATTTGGAAAGGTGATTTATGAATTGCCCAGATGAGATAATTATGCATTCGATGCCAGTTGAGATTTCATCAATGGATTTGTGGTTGTTTTGTAAAAATGACACATTTTAAAGAATGCGATAACTATTACTATCACCGCCAGCGCCATCGCCACTATCATTGCCATACCGTAACAATAAGCATCACGGTGATTATCACCTGCACCGCCACCTTTACCAGTCGCGCCATTATCACCAGTATCATCACACTGCCTCTGATATGCAGACTTTGTCAAGACAAAACACAATTGGAACTTGAAATTGAAGTAGAATAGGAGTTGAGTAGTAGCAGTATTACAAAATTAAAGGCACAGGCAGCTTACCAAGGTAGATCTAGAACACAACACTGTGTGAAACATTCGCCCCAGAAAGGTATTTATATGGGAGTTTTTCTGGCGTTAAGGGTTTTAGTTGACAACGATTTATTCTGTTTTGGAGACCACAAAAAAGGACTTTGGTGAATTTTTGTTATTTTTCAGTTGTGTGATGGAAATCGAAATTATGAAAGATGAAAACCAGGTATCAAAAGGGTAAGTCATGATACCGTAATGTATGCAAGGTGACATATTGTGACTCTCAACACCTGATTAGTCTAAGACTCAATGTTAATGAACCGTGAGACTATAACAACAGAGATTAGGGGCAAATGCAACTCCAGTAAAATCTATTACGAGAAGAGAGCAACTGCAGAGCATAAGACAGTGGACGTTGGTGAATTTGTGTATACACGTCTGTCAACTAGTAAAGTAAGTATCTCATACAGACCCGTTTTATCGTGGCGAGCACGTTTGGTATGCTAGTAAAAGTCAATGAACAACTCTTGGTTAATTGCAGTTGCTGTTGAACCATGTTCTGGTTCCTTAGGTCATTTGTACATCCACGTAAAGATGTTTTTTGCAAAGGCTTTAACGATTCGTGACTTAGTTGATCATTCATGTTAATTATTCTAAAATATGTGGGAACACAAAAGCATTAGGAGATGAAGACATTGTAATGTCGCAGGTGAGCAAAAACAACTTTACATGATATGGGTTAGCCTCGTGGATATACATGTATGCCATTTGGACGTTGGGGAGAGGCTGAAAGAGATCTTTGGAAGCCCAAGTTCTAAGCTATGTGCTCGAATTTTAATGTTCTTGTAGTTAGAGATCTGTTTCAGCTTCCACTAACGCATAGGAAACCTGTATTTATAAATTTCAAGAATGGAGTTGATAACTTATTTGATCATTGGGATGTTTCCAAAAGGATTGAACTAACCTAAATTATGAAACAAAAGAATGCGTACGGGTTCACTGAGGTTTTAAACATAACAGTTTCCCAGAGTGATGATGGCATGTAATGCATTTAAAGCAAATCTGTGTCATTGGTGGATAATTATCTATTAGTTGCTGCCCATGTACGGGCTAAAAATAAGCTAGTAGATAAACATAAGATGAAATTATTGTAGGAGTTTTCTACGTACTAAATACTAAAAATTATATAAGAGTTTTGTATGGTTTTGATAGTAGGAAGGATGCGCTTCAGGGAATTTTCGCTGAAGAGGACGTTTTTCCTACCAAATCATAATATAATGATCTATATTAGTATTAACTATTATATGTATGGTTGAAGTGAATGGATTTCTATGTACTTATTTTCATTTTGTATTTTATTTTAGAGTAAAACAATCAGTGTAATATGTGGAGTAATTTTGCAAATGTTACGTTTTTAAATAAAGCTGTAATATTTTTATGTGATGGTGTAATTTATGTACTTCAGTGTAAAACGAGCTCATAACAGTGACGTATAATGAGCCATGGTGGAACAGTTGTCTGCCACTGTGACTGTTAATGAAATAAATTGATTGCCATTGGCATTATCAACATTTACGCAAATAATTGTAATTTATCAATGGCCTAATACATTCTGTATTTCCACCATCTAAAGCTTCTGTGTGACAGTCAATAAAAGAAGATGATTCCCATCAACAGTATCAACATTTGTTCAATGAACTGCAAGATGCCGATGACATAAGTTATTTAATCAGTCATTAGTGGTTTTTACAGCTTAAACCTGCATGGCCTGTTAGTCGAGATGGGTAACGGACCAGATATACAAGTAGCCTTTGGAGACAAGACGTCCAGGTTTAAAAACAGACTTGGTCGGTTTCAGTGAGGGAGAGAACTGGAGATATGACCTACTGCAGGATGAACCATCGATATACTTGCAAATCTTGTGGTTAAAAACAGTTGGTAGATGAACAAATGCTGTCAACATTTGAATCAATTGATGACATAGAGGCGTACACGTGTTTGCATTCACAAAACCCACCAACTAAAGGTTGCAGTTTTCACACAGATGAAGAGGATGATGATGTCGTTTAACAAACCCCTGACATCCAGATTTCAAACAATGAGAATGATTTTGACAATGAAACAACATGCAGTGAAGAACTTCATGAGCAAAAATCATCTCGGGAAAATATGAAAAAGTTTCATAAATCACTAAAATTTCAGATTTATCAATGCGGTGTGTGCCATGAAGTTTGGCCTTTGAAAAGAAAGCCCAAAAATACTGTCAGTTAGACTTGTTCTCGTTGTCTGGGTGACAAGAATATTCCAAAAAAATTTTCAATTGAGAACTCTATGATACCTTCCCCATTCCAAAAGAGTTACAAGGCTTAACTCAGTTTGAAGAGATGCTTTTAAACTTTTAAGTGAAAGACAACGACTAAAATAAACCTACTCGGGTTATCTTACCGTCCATCAAATAGCATTTATACAACATCTTTTTGACCTTTTATATTTCGTATTCGGGGTTATCTACCGTTTGAGAATGATTGCGCGTCCCCTGATGGGTTGCTAAAAATTCGATACAGGATTTTTGTTGGGGGAATTGCCTTTAATGTAAGTGGAAAGTATTTTTGATGTGTATTGTAATTTAACTTGGAAGAAATCGGATTTATGCATGTGCATTTACTGTTGCTTCACCTTCAATTAGCAGGATTGTTTACTAATTTGTTCTCTAGAATTTCCCCCTTATCATGTACACGTTTAGGAGTTGCTAAGACTAAAGGTTCACATCTTTCTGCAGATGTATTTTTGCTTTGGTATTAATTCTTGTAGACCACAAAAGACGAACTTGGATATTTTTTTTAGCCGATACGGAGCTGTTATAGACAGCAAAATAATTACTGAACTAAGTAAGGACCTCTTTTCATGGCCAGTAGTTTTGGTATAGTAGTGAAGGTTAATGAACCACTGTTGGTTAATTGCATTTGCTGTTGAATGATGGTTTGGTTCCGTAGGTAATCGGCAGATTTGAGTTAAGTTTCTGGATAAGCTGTGTGGCGGTTGATGAGTGAGGAGACTGACTAATAAGTGACTTGCCATCTTTATTGGTAGGTTCAATTTTGCTGATCTTCTGAGATGGAAGACGGAGTGGCGGAAAAAATAATAAAGAATTTAAAGAATATGCATTGTTTTTGTTTTTTTGAGTCATCAGATAATAGCAGAAAAAAACGGAAAGGTTTAATGAAAGAGTTTGATTGTGAGTGTGAAGAGTGAAAGGCAATCAAAATTTCGGAGACAACACGTGGAGGTTAAAAAGCAGGGTTGGTTTTCCAGCAAGAGAGAGAACAGGAGGTATGATTTACCGCGGGATAAACGATCGATGTATTGGAAATTTTGTGGTCAAAAATAGTTGGTAGATGACCAAGCCTGCGAACAATGAACTGTTACAGGTTCTTGTAGTTAGAGAACTGTATCAGCTTCCACTAATGCATAGGAAACCTGTATTTATAAATTTCAAGAATGCAGTTGATAACTTATGTTATCAATGGGATGTTTCTAGAAGGATTGAACTAAGCGAAATTATAAAACAAAAGAATGCGTACGGGTTCACTGAGGTTTTAAACAGAACTGTTTCCCAGAGTGATGATGATATGTAATGCATTTAAAGCAAATTTGTGTCATTGGTGGATAATTATCTATTAGTTGTTGTCCATGTACGGGCTGTAAAGAAGCCAGTAGACAAACATAAGATGAAATTATTGTGTAGGAGTTTTCTACGTACTAAATGCTGAAAATTATATCAGACTTTTGTATGGTTTTGATAGTAGGAAGGATCCACCTCAGGGAATTTTCGCTGAAGAGGGCGTTTTTTCCTATCAAATCATAATATAATGATCTATATTAGTAGTAACTATTATATGTATGGTTGAAGTGAATGGATTGCTATGTACTTATTTTCATTTTGTATTTTATTTGAGTAAAACATTCAGTGTAATATGTGGAATAATTTTCCAAATGTTACGTTTTTAAATAAAGCTGTAGTATTTTATGTGATGGTGTAATTTATGTACTTCAGTGTAAAACGAGCTCATAACAGTGACGTATAATGAGCCATGGTGGAACAGTTGTCTGCCACTAAAATGATAATTCTTGATAAAAAGCCACTAAAAAAGCAGGAAGGTTTCATTGATAACCTTTCATTTGTTCAATGAACTGCAAAATGCCCATGATATAACTTATTTCATTAGTTATTTGTGGTTCTTCCAGCTTAAACCTGCATGGCCTGGTATATATAGTTGCAAATTTTGTGGTAAAAAACAGTTGGTAGATGACCAAATGCTGTCGACATTTGAATCAATTGGTGAGATGGAGGAGTAGACGTGGTTGACAGATTAACTATATTACTAGATAATTAGTTGTAATGACGTGGAATTTGGAAAGGTGATTTATAAATTGCCCAGATGAGATAATTATGCATTCGATGCCAGTTGAGATTTCATCAATGGATTTGTGGTTGTTTTGTAAAAATGACACATTTTAAAGAATGCGATAACTATTACTATCACCGCCAGCGCCATCGCCACTATCATCGCCATACCGTAACAATAAGCATCACGGTGATTATCACCTGCACCGCCACCTTTACCAGTCGCGCCATTATCACCAGTATCATCACACTGCCTCTGATATGCAGACTTCGTCAAGACAAAACACAATTGGAACTTGAAATTGAAGTAGAATAGGAGTTGAGTAGTAGCAGTATTACAAAATTAAAAGCACAGGCAGCTTACCAAGGTAGATCTAGAACACAACACCGTGTGAAACATTCGCCCCAGAAAGGTATTTATATGGGAGTTTTTCTGGCGTTAAGGGTTTTAGTTGACAACGATTTATTCTGTTTTGGAGACCACAAAAAAGGACTTTGGTGAATTTTTGTTATTTTTCAGTTGTGTGATGGAAATCGAAATTATGAAAGATGAAAACCAGGTATCAAAAGGGTAAGTCATGATACCGTAATGTATGCAAGGTGACATATTGTGACTCTCAACACCTGATTAGTCTAAGACTCAATGTTAATGAACCGTGAGACTATAACAACAGAGATTAGGGGCAAATGCAACTCCAGTAAAATCTATTACGAGAAGAGAGCAACTGCAGAGCATAAGACAGTGGACGTTGGTGAATTTGTGTATACACGTCTGTCAACTAGTAAAGTAAGTATCTCATACGGACCCGTTTTATCGTGGCGAGCACGTTTGGTATGCTAGTAAAAGTCAATGAACAACTCTTGGTTATTTGCAGTTGCTGTTGAAGCATGTTCTGGTTCCTTAGGTCATTTGTACATCCACGTAAAGATGTTTTTTGCAAAGGCTTTAACGATTCGTGACTTAGTTGATCATTCATGTTAATTATTCTAAAATATGTGGGAACACAAAAGCATTAGGAGATGAAGACATTGTAATGTCGCAGGTGAGCAAAAACAACTTTACATGATATGGGTTAGCCTCGTGGATATACATGTATGCCATTTGGACGTTGGGGAGAGGCTGAAAGAGATCTTTGGAAGCCCAAGTTCTAAGCTATGTGCTCGAATTTTAATGTTCTTGTAGTTAGAGATCTGTTTCAGCTTCCACTAACGCATAGGAAACCTGTATTTATAAATTTCAAGAATGGAGTTGATAACTTATTTGATCATTGGGATGTTTCCAAAAGGATTGAACTAACCTAAATTATGAAACAAAAGAATGCGTACGGGTTCACTGAGGTTTTAAACATAACTGTTTCCCAGAGTGATGATGGCATGTAATGCATTTAAAGCAAATCTGTGTCATTGGTGGATAATTATCTATTAGTTGCTGCCCATGTACGGGCTAAAAATAAGCTAGTAGATAAACATAAGATGAAATTATTGTAGGAGTTTTCTACGTACTAAATACTAAAAATTATATAAGAGTTTTGTATGGTTTTGATAGTAGGAAGGATGCGCTTCAGGGAATTTTCGCTGAAGAGGACGTTTTTCCTACCAAATCATAATATAATGATCTATATTAGTATTAACTATTATATGTATGGTTGAAGTGAATGGATTTCTATGTACTTATTTTCATTTTGTATTTTATTTTAGAGTAAAACAATCAGTGTAATATGTGGAGTAATTTTGCAAATGTTACGTTTTTAAATAAAGCTGTAATATTTTTATGTGATGGTGTAATTTATGTACTTCAGTGTAAAACGAGCTCATAACAGTGACGTATAATGAGCCATGGTGGAACAGTTGTCTGCCACTGTGACTGTTAATGAAATAAATTGATTGCCATTGGCATTATCAACATTTACGCAAATAATTGTAATTTATCAATGGCCTAATACATTCTGTATTTCCACCATCTAAAGCTTCTGTGTGACAGTCAATAAAAGAAGATGATTCCCATCAACAGTATCAACATTTGTTCAATGAACTGCAAGATGCCGATGACATAAGTTATTTAATCAGTCATTAGTGGTTTTTACAGCTTAAACCTGCATGGCCTGTTAGTCGAGATGGGTAACGGACCAGATATACAAGTAGCCTTTGGAGAAAAGACGTCCAGGTTTAAAAACAGACTTGGTCGGTTTCAGTGAGGGAGAGAACTGGAGATATGACCTACTGCAGGATGAACCATCGATATACTTGCAAATCTTGTGGTTAAAAACAGTTGGTAGATGAGCAAATGCTGTCAACATTTGAATCAATTGATGACATAGAGGCGTACACGTGTTTGCATTCACAAAACCCACCAACTAAAGGTTGCAGTTTTCACACAGATGAAGAGGATGATGATGTCGTTTAACAAACCCCTGACATCCAGATTTCAAACAATGAGAATGATTTTGACAATGAAACAACATGCAGTGAAGAACTTCATGAGCAAAAATCATATCGGGAAAATATGAAAAAGTTTCATAAATCACTAAAATTTCAGATTTATCAATGCGGTGTGTGCCATGAAGTTTGGCCTTTGAAAAGAAAGCCCAAAAATACTGTCAGTTAGACTTGTTCTCGTTGTCTGGGTGACAAGAATATTCCAAAAAAATTTTCAATTGAGAACTCTATGATACCTTCCCCCATTCCAAAAGAGTTACAAGGCTTAACTCAGTTTGAAGAGATGCTTATTGCAAGAGCATTTCCTGTGATGTATGTATATACAAAACCAAGAGGTAGTCAAAGGGCATACAAAGGGCATGGTATTTCCTTGCCACAGGATGTATAACAGCTTGCAGATATTTTGCCCAGGTGACCTGAAGATGTAGCTGTCATTATTTTTACCATTAATGGGAAGGATAATAGTTCTTCAGATTTTGTTGTAAGGCGTAAAAAAGTGGAAGATCCAGTTAATTGGTTAACTGGTGAAAAAGAAAATGGAGAACCTAATAACCCATTGTATAAAAATGTAAAGATAGACAGGTAAAACCTGACTAATTTACCAGAACATAGAGTTCTCTCTGATGTTAGCAGAGTTGAATGCGGAGATAGTACAATTGAAAATGAGGATGTTGGAATTGATACTGGGTTAGTTAATTTTGAAGATAATGAGAAAGTTTATAAGTGACAAACTGAAATGGGTAGCTTTGTTCCAACAAATGTTGACACTAAGAGAGAAGAAGAAAAAATCAGTGAAGAATTTCTTAATGCGCCACAGCAATACAACTGGAATATTGGCGATGAGCCGTTACATGAATTCGATTGTCAGTTCTTAGCATCAATGGCTTTTCCAACTTTATTTCCAAATGGAAAAGGTGACCTCACCAATAGTGCAGTATTGTCTGACACTGGTACATGTTGAACAAGGCAGTTTTCTTACGCGGAGTCCGAATAATTTACCACAAAAATATGATCGGTAATATTCCATGGCGTGACATTAAGAACTTTTTTTGCAAAGTGAAGACCGGGTTCGTTCTATCAGAAAAAAGGGTTGTTCCTTTTTTATTGAGTTAGATAATAATCTCTATAATTTAATCCAGTGAACGTTTAATTAAGAAACGAAGCTTTGCTTGCTTTCAAATCCTCCTAATGCAGTGGCTATCCTCAGCTAATACACTGCTTCAGTATTGGCTGCCTCGCTTGATATTAATAGTTTGTGACCCCTTATCATTCACCATTGAGTGGTTTTGCTTATTTAGTCTTCTATTTAACTGACCTTCCTTTGTTTTGGTAGGGCAAGATGGAAGATGCACGTGGTGATTGTAAACCGACCTTCTGTCTCGCACAAATTATACAAGAGGTTGAAATAACAGATATTAAAGGAAACCTCTATTCATGCTATAAGAGTAGGCAGCAGTTTACTAAAGAAGGACATCTTAACAGAACAGAGGAGAAGCCTCATAACATGTAACCAGTGTGGGAAGTTATTCACCAAAACAAGGAATTTCCGGTTGCATAAACGAACTCATAGTGGAGGGAAACCCTATTCTTGTAGAGAGTGTGGGAAATCGTTCAAACATGCGGAACATGCAGGTAGGGATGAAAAAATCCATAGTGGAGAGAAGCCTTATACATGTAAGCAGTGTGGGAAGTCATTCACTCAAACAGGAAATTTGCGGAGGCATGAAAGAACTCATACTGGGGGAAAAGCTTATACACGAACTCATAGTGGAGAGAAACCCTATACTTGTAAAGAGTGTGGGAAATCGTTTAAGCGTGCAGAAGATGCAGGTAGGCATGAAATAACCCATGGTGGAGAGACGCCTTATACATGGAAGCAATGTGGGAAGTCATTCACCCAAACAGGAAATTTGCGGAGGCATGAAAGAACTCATACTGGGGGAAAAGCTTATACACGAACTCATAGTGAAGAGAAACCCTATGCTTGTAAAGAGTGTGGGAAATCATTCAAGCGTGCGTAAGATGCAGGCAAGCATAAAAGAACCCATAGTGGAGAGACACCTTATATATGCAAGCAGAGTGGGAAGTGGTTCACCCAAGCAGGAAATTTGCGGAGGCATGAAAGAACTCATACTGGGGAAAAAGCTTATAAACGAACTCATAGTTACACAAGTGTTAATTGTACAATTGAAATAGATTCATATTGCTTGATTTATAGATATATATACTGCAGATGATTATATTTTTATAGATTTATACATTGTTGCAAGTTTGGTTATTGTTGTTGTTATGGTTATTATAATGATTTTTCCCAACAAATACTCAAATTTTTAACGTACAATACATTCCTGTTACACAGGATATTAACTTTACAATTGAAATACATTTATATCAACTGATTTATGGATAATATATTGCAGGGATTTATACATACAATACGTTGCTGTTTCGCAAAACAAAACTGTATGACTGTAATAGATTTCAATGTCAAATTTACAGAGAAATATGCTAACGAGTTAGATAGATGTTAACTTCAATAAATATTGAGACGTTTGTTTTTTAACATTCGTATGCACAGTATTTATATCCAGTAAAAACCATAGAGGTGTTAGACAGATCTTCAAAAGCGGGTGCAGGTCTAGTGAAAACTATTACTAGCTTTCTACGTACTAAATACTAAAAATTATATGAGAGTTTTGTATGGTTTTGATAGTAGGAAGGATGCGCTTCAGGGAATTTTCGCTGAAGAGGACGTTTTTCCTACCAAATCATAATATAATGATCTATATTAGTATTAACTATTATATGTATGGTTGAAGTGAATGGATTTCTATGTACTTATTTTCATTTTGTATTTTATTTTAGAGTAAAACAATCAGTGTAATATGTGGAGTAATTTTGCAAATGTTACGTTTTTAAATAAAGCTGTAATATTTTTATGTGATGGTGTAATTTATGTACTTCAGTGTAAAACGAGCTCATAACAGTGACGTCGTATAATGAGCCATGGTGGAACAGTTGTCTGCCACTGTGACTGTTAATGAAATTGATTGCCATTGGCATTATCAACATTTACGCAAATAATTGTAATTTATCAATGACTTAATACATTCTGTATTTCTACCATCTAAAGCTTCTGTGTGACAGTCAATCAAAGAAGATGATTCACATCAACAGTATCAACATTTGTTCAATGAACTGCAAGATGCCGATGACATAAGTTATTTAATCAGTTATTAGTGGTTTTTACAGCTTAAACCTGCATGGCCTGTTAGTCGAGATGGGTAACGGACCAGATATACAAGTAGCCTTTGGAGACAAGACGTCCAGGTTTAAAAGCAGACTTGGTCGGTTTCAGTGAGGGAGAGAACTGGAGATATGACCTACTGCAGGATGAACCATCGATATACTTGCAAATCTTGTGGTTAAAAACAGTTGGTAGATGAGCAAATGCTGTCAACATTTGAATCAATTGATGACATAGAGGCGTACACGTGTTTGCATTCACAAAACCCACCAACTAAAGGTTGCAGTTTTCACACTGATGAAGAGGATGATGATGTCGTTCAACAAACCCCTGACATCCAGATTTCAAACAATGAGAATGATTTTGACAATGAAACAACATGCAGTGAAGAACTTCATGAGCAAAAATCATATCGGGAAAATATGAAAAAGTTTCATAAATCACTAAAATTTCAGATTTATCAATGCGGTGTGTGCCATGAAGTTTGGCCTTTGAAAAGAAAGCCCAAAAATACTGTCAGTTAGACTTGTTCTCGTTGTCTGGGTGACAAGAATATTCCAAACAAATTTCCAATTGAGAACTCTATGATACCTTCCCCCATTCCAAAAGAGTTACAAGTCTTAACTCAGTTTGAAGAGATGCTTATTGCAAGAGCATTTCCTGTGATGTATGTATATACAAAACCAAGAGGTAGTCAAAGGGCATACAGAGGGCATGGTATTTCCTTGCCACAGGATATATAACAGCTTGCAGATATTTTGCCCAGGTGACCTGAAGATGTAGCTGTCATTATTTTTACCATTAATGGGAAGGATAATAGTTCTTCAGATTTTGTTGTAAGGCGTAAAAAAGTGGAAGATCCAGTTAATTGGTGAACTGGTGAAAAAGAAAATGGAGAACCTAATAACCCATTGTATAAAAATGTAAAGATAGACAGGTAAAACCTGACTAATTTACCAGAACATAGAGTTCTCTCTGATGTTAGCAGAGTTGAATGCGGAGATAGTACAATTGAAAATGAGGATGTTGGAATTGATACTGGGTTAGTTAATTTTGAAGATAATGAGAAAGTTTATAAGTGACAAACTGAAATGGGTAGCTTTGTTCCAACAAATGTTGACACTAAGAGAGGAGAAGAATAAATCAGTGAAGAATTTCTTAATGCGCCACAGCAATTCAACTGGAATATTGGCGATGAGCCGTTACATGAATTCGATTGTCAGTTCTTAGCATCAATAGCTTTTCCAACTTTATTTCCAAATGGAAAAGGTGACCTCACCAATAGTGCAGTATTGTCTGACACTGGTACATGTTGAACAAGGCAGTTTTCTTACGCGGAGTCCGAATAATTTACCACAAAAATATGATCGGTAATATTCCATGGCGTGACATTAAGAACTTTTTTTGCAAAGTGAAGACCTGGTTCGTTCTATCAGAAAAAAGGGTTGTTCCTTTTTTATTGAGTTAGATAATAATCTCTATAATTTAATCCGGTGAACGTTTAATTAAGAAACGAAGCTTTGCTTGCTTTCAAATCCTCCTAATGCAGTGGCTATCCTCAGCTAATACACTGCTTCAGTATTGGCTGCCTCGCTTGATATTAATAGTTTGTGACCCCTTATCATTCACCATTGAGTGGTTTTGCTTATTTAGTCTTCTATTTAACTGACCTTCCTTTGTTTTGGTAGGGCAAGATGGAAGATGCACGTGGTGATTGTAAACCGACCTTCTGTCTCGCACAAATTATACAAGAGGTTGAAATAACAGATATTAAAGGAAACCTCTATTCATGCTATAAGAGTAGGCAGCAGTTTACTAAAGAAGGACATCTTAACAGAACAGAGGAGAAGCCTCATAACATGTAACCAGTGTGGGAAGTTATTCACCAAAACAAGGAATTTCCGGTTGCATAAACGAACTCATAGTGGAGGGAAACCCTATTCTTGTAGAGAGTGTGGGAAATCGTTCAAACATGCGGAACATGCAGGTAGGGATGAAAAAATCCATAGTGGAGAGAAGCCTTATACATGTAAGCAGTGTGAGAAGTCATTCACTCAAACAGGAAATTTGCGGAGGCATGAAAGAACTCATACTGGGGGAAAAGCTTATACACGAACTCATAGTGGAGGGAAACCCTATTCTTGTAGAGAGTGTGGGAAATCGTTCAAACATGCGGAACATGCAGGTAGGGATGAAAAAATCCATAGTGGAGAGAAGCCTTATACATGTAAGCAGTGTGAGAAGTCATTCACTCAAACAGGAAATTTGCGGAGGCATGAAAGAACTCATACTGGGGGAAAAGCTTATACACGAACTCATAGTGGAGAGAAACCCTATACTTGTAAAGAGTGTGGGAAATCGTTTAAGCGTGCGGAAGATGCAGGTAGGCATGAAATAACCCATGGTGGAGAGACGCCTTATACATGGAAGCAATGTGGGAAGTCATTCAGCCAAACAGGAAATTTGCGGAGGCATGAAAGAACTCATACTGGGGGAAAAGCTTATACACGAACTCATAGTGGAGAGAAACCCTATGCTTGTAAAGAGTGTGGGAAATCATTTAAGCGTGCGTAAGATGCAGGCAAGCATAAAAGAACCCATAGTGGAGAGACACCTTATATATGCAAGCAGAGTGGGAAGTGGTTCACCCAAGCAGGAAATTTGCGGAGGCATGAAAGAACTCATACTGGGGAAAAAGCTTATAAACGAACTCATAGTTACACAAGTGTTAATTGTACAATTGAAATAGATTCATATTGCTTGATTTATAGATATATATACTGCAGATGATTATATTTTTATAGATTTATACATTGTTGCAAGTTTGGTTATTGTTGTTGTTATGGTTATTATAATGATTTTTCCCAACAATTACTCAAATTTTTAACGTACAATACATTCCTGTTACACAGGATATTAACTTTACAATTGAAATACATTTATATCAACTGATTTATGGATAATATATTGCAGGGATTTATACATACAATACGTTGCTGTTTCGCAAAACAAAACTGTATGACTGTAATAGATTTCAATGTCAAATTTACAGAGAAATATGCTAACCAGTTAGATAGATGTTAACTTCAATAAATATTGAAACGTTTGTTTTTTAACATTCGTATGCACAGTATCCAGTAAAAACCGTATAGAGGTGTTAGACAGATCTTCAAAAGCGGGTGCAGGTCTAGTGAAAACTATTACTCGTTTTAAAATGTGTGGAAACACAAAAGCATTAGGAGATGAAGACATTGTAATGTCGCAGGTGAGCAAAAAGAACTTTGCATGATATGGGTTAGCCTCGTGGATATTCATGTATGCCATTTGGACTTTGGGGGGAGACTGGAAGAGATTTTTGGAAGCCCAAGTTCCAATCTATGTGCTCGAACTTTAATGTTCTTGTAGTTAGAGATCTGTATCAGCTTCCACTAATGCATAGGAAACCTGTATTTATAAATTTCAAGAATGGAGTTGATAACTTATTTGATCATTGGGATGTTTCCAAAAGGATTGAACTAACCTAAATTATGAAACAAAAGAATGCGTACGGGTTCACTGAGGTGTTAAACATAACTGTTTCCCAGAGTGATGATGGCATGTAATGCATTTAAAGCAAATCTGTGTCATTGGTGGATAATTATCTATTAGTTGCTGCCCATGTACGGGCTAAAAATAAGCTAGTAGATAAACATAAGATGAAATTATTGTAGGAGTTTTCTACGTACTAAATACTAAAAATTATATAAGAGTTTTGTATGGTTTTGATAGTAGGAAGGATGCGCTTCAGGGAATTTTCGCTGAAGAGGACGTTTTTCCTACCAAATCATAATATAATGATCTATATTAGTATTAACTATTATATGTATGGTTGAAGTGAATGGATTTCTATGTACTTATTTTCATTTTGTATTTTATTTTAGAGTAAAACAATCAGTGTAATATGTGGAGTAATTTTGCAAATGTTACGTTTTTAAATAAAGCTGTAATATTTTTATGTGATGGTGTAATTTATGTACTTCAGTGTAAAACGAGCTCATAACAGTGACGTCGTATAATGAGCCATGGTGGAACAGTTGTCTGCCACTGTGACTGTTAATGAAATTGATTGCCATTGGCATTATCAACATTTACGCAAATAATTGTAATTTATCAATGACTTAATACATTCTGTATTTCCACCATCTAAAGCTTCTGTGTGACAGTCAATCAAAGAAGATGATTCACATCAACAGTATCAACATTTGTTCAATGAACTGCAAGATGCCGATGACATAAGTTATTTAATCAGTTATTAGTGGTTTTTACAGCTTAAACCTGCATGGCCTGTTAGTCGAGATGGGTAACGGACCAGATATACAAGTAGCCTTTGGAGACAAGACGTCCAGGTTTAAAAGCAGACTTGGTCGGTTTCAGTGAGGGAGAGAACTGGAGATATGACCTACTGCAGGATGAACCATCGATATACTTGCAAATCTTGTGGTTAAAAACAGTTGGTAGATGAGCAAATGCTGTCAACATTTGAATCAATTGATGACATAGAGGCGTACACGTGTTTGCATTCACAAAACCCACCAACTAAAGGTTGCAGTTTTCACACAGATGAAGAGGATGATGATGTCGTTCAACAAACCCCTGACATCCAGATTTCAAACAATGAGAATGATTTTGACAATGAAACAACATGCAGTGAAGAACTTCATGAGCAAAAATCATATCGGGAAAATATGAAAAAGTTTCATAAATCACTAAAATTTCAGATTTATCAATGCGGTGTGTGCCATGAAGTTTGGCCTTTGAAAAGAAAGCCCAAAAATACTGTCAGTTAGACTTGTTCTCGTTGTCTGGGTGACAAGAATATTCCAAACAAATTTCCAATTGAGAACTCTATGATACCTTCCCCCATTCCAAAAGAGTTACAAGTCTTAACTCAGTTTGAAGAGATGCTTATTGCAAGAGCATTTCCTGTGATGTATGTATATACAAAACCAAGAGGTAGTCAAAGGGCATACAGAGGGCATGGTATTTCCTTGCCACAGGATATATAACAGCTTGCAGATATTTTGCCCAGGTGACCTGAAGATGTAGCTGTCATTATTTTTACCATTAATGGGAAGGATAATAGTTCTTCAGATTTTGTTGTAAGGCGTAAAAAAGTGGAAGATCCAGTTAATTGGTTAACTGGTGAAAAAGAAAATGGAGAACCTAATAACCCATTGTATAAAAATGTAAAGATAGACAGGTAAAACCTGACTAATTTACCAGAACATAGAGTTCTCTCTGATGTTAGCAGAGTTGAATGCGGAGATAGTACAATTGAAAATGAGGATGTTGGAATTGATACTGGGTTAGTTAATTTTGAAGATAATGAGAAAGTTTATAAGTGACAAACTGAAATGGGTAGCTTTGTTCCAACAAATGTTGACACTAAGAGAGGAGAAGAAAAAATCAGTGAAGAATTTCTTAATGCGCCACAGCAATTCAACTGGAATATTGGCGATGAGCCGTTACATGAATTCGATTGTCAGTTCTTAGCATCAATAGCTTTTCCAACTTTATTTCCAAATGGAAAAGGTGACCTCACCAATAGTGCAGTATTGTCTGACACTGGTACATGTTGAACAAGGCAGTTTTCTTACGCGGAGTCCGAATAATTTACCACAAAAATATGATCGGTAATATTCCATGGCGTGACATTAAGAACTTTTTTGCAAAGTGAAGACCTGGTTCGTTCTATCAGAAAAAAGGGTTGTTCCTTTTTTATTGAGTTAGATAATAATCTCTATAATTTAATCCGGTGAACGTTTAATTAAGAAACGAAGCTTTGCTTGCTTTCAAATCCTCCTAATGCAGTGGCTATCCTCAGCTAATACACTGCTTCAGTATTGGCTGCCTCGCTTGATATTAATAGTTTGTGACCCCTTATCATTCACCATTGAGTGGTTTTGCTTATTTAGTCTTCTATTTAACTGACCTTCCTTTGTTTTGGTAGGGCAAGATGGAAGATGCACGTGGTGATTGTAAACCGACCTTCTGTCTCGCACAAATTATACAAGAGGTTGAAATAACAGATATTAAAGGTAACCTCTATTCATGCTATAAGAGTAGGCAGCAGTTTACTAAAGAAGGACATCTTAACAGAACAGAGGAGAAGCCTCATAACATGTAACCAGTGTGGGAAGTTATTCACCAAAACAAGGAATTTCCGGTTGCATAAACGAACTCATAGTGGAGGGAAACCCTATTCTTGTAGAGAGTGTGGGAAATCGTTCAAACATGCGGAACATGCAGGTAGGGATGAAAAAATCCATAGTGGAGAGAAGCCTTATACATGTAAGCAGTGTGAGAAGTCATTCACTCAAACAGGAAATTTGCGGAGGCATGAAAGAACTCATACTGGGGGAAAAGCTTATACACGAACTCATAGTGGAGGGAAACCCTATTCTTGTAGAGAGTGTGGGAAATCGTTCAAACATGCGGAACATGCAGGTAGGGATGAAAAAATCCATAGTGGAGAGAAGCCTTATACATGTAAGCAGTGTGAGAAGTCATTCACTCAAACAGGAAATTTGCGGAGGCATGAAAGAACTCATACTGGGGGAAAAGCTTATACACGAACTCATAGTGGAGAGAAACCCTATACTTGTAAAGAGTGTGGGAAATCGTTTAAGCGTGCGGAAGATGCAGGTAGGCATGAAATAACCCATGGTGGAGAGACGCCTTATACATGGAAGCAATGTGGGAAGTCATTCAGCCAAACAGGAAATTTGCGGAGGCATGAAAGAACTCATACTGGGGGAAAAGCTTATACACGAACTCATAGTGGAGAGAAACCCTATGCTTGTAAAGAGTGTGGGAAATCATTCAAGCGTGCGTAAGATGCAGGCAAGCATAAAAGAACCCATAGTGGAGAGACACCTTATATATGCAAGCAGAGTGGGAAGTGGTTCACCCAAGCAGGAAATTTGCGGAGGCATGAAAGAACTCATACTGGGGAAAAAGCTTATAAACGAACTCATAGTTACACAAGTGTTAATTGTACAATTGAAATAGATTCATATTGCTTGATTTATAGATATATATACTGCAGATGATTATATTTTTATAGATTTATACATTGTTGCAAGTTTGGTTATTGTTGTTGTTATGGTTATTATAATGATTTTTCCCAACAATTACTCAAATTTTTAACGTACAATACATTCCTGTTACACAGGATATTAACTTTACAATTGAAATACATCTATATCAACTGATTTATGGATAATATATTGCAGGGATTTATACATACAATACGTTGCTGTTTCGCAAAACAAAACTGTATGACTGTAATAGATTTCAATGTCAAATTTACAGAGAAATATGCTAACCAGTTAGATAGATGTTAACTTCAATAAATATTGAAACGTTTGTTTTTTAACATTCGTATGCACAGTATCCAGTAAAAACCGTATAGAGGTGTTAGACAGATCTTCAAAAGCGGGTGCAGGTCTAGTGAAAACTATTACTCGTTTTAAAATGTGTGGAAACACAAAAGCATTAGGAGATGAAGACATTGTAATGTCGCAGGTGAGCAAAAGAACTTTGCATGATATGGGTTAGCCTCGTGGATATTCATGTATGCCATTTGGACTTTGGGGGGAGACTGGAAGAGGTCTTTGGAAGCCCAAGTTCCAATCTATGTGCTCGAACTTTAATGTTCTTGTAGTTAGAGATCTGTATCAGCTTCCACTAATGCATAGGAAACCTGTATTTATAAATTTCAAGAATGGAGTTGATAACTTATTTGATCATTGGGATGTTTCCAAAAGGATTGAACTAACCTAAATTATGAAACAAAAGAATGCGTACGGGTTCACTGAGGTGTTAAACATAACTGTTTCCCAGAGTGATGATGGCATGTAATGCATTTAAAGCAAATCTGTGTCATTGGTGGATAATTATCTATTAGTTGCTGCCCATGTACGGGCTAAAAATAAGCTAGTAGATAAACATAAGATGAAATTATTGTAGGAGTTTTCTACGTACTAAATACTAAAAATTATATAAGAGTTTTGTATGGTTTTGATAGTAGGAAGGATGCGCTTCAGGGAATTTTCGCTGAAGAGGAAGTTTTTCCTACCAAATCATAATATAATGATCTATATTAGTATTAACTATTATATGTATGGTTGAAGTGAATGGATTTCTATGTACTTATTTTCATTTTGTATTTTATTTTAGAGTAAAACAATCAGTGTAATATGTGGAGTAATTTTGCAAATGTTACGTTTTTAAATAAAGCTGTAATATTTTTATGTGATGGTGTAATTTATGTACTTCAGTGTAAAACGAGCTCATAACAGTGACGTCGTATAATGAGCCATGGTGGAACAGTTGTCTGCCACTGTGACTGTTAATGAAATTGATTGCCATTGGCATTATCAACATTTACGCAAATAATTGTAATTTATCAATGACTTAATACATTCTGTATTTCCACCATCTAAAGCTTCTGTGTGACAGTCAATCAAAGAAGATGATTCACATCAACAGTATCAACATTTGTTCAATGAACTGCAAGATGCCGATGACATAAGTTATTTAATCAGTTATTAGTGGTTTTTACAGCTTAAACCTGCATGGCCTGTTAGTCGAGATGGGTAACGGACCAGATATACAAGTAGCCTTTGGAGACAAGACGTCCAGGTTTAAAAGCAGACTTGGTCGGTTTCAGTGAGGGAGAGAACTGGAGATATGACCTACTGCAGGATGAACCATCGATATACTTGCAAATCTTGTGGTTAAAAACAGTTGGTAGATGAGCAAATGCTGTCAACATTTGAATCAATTGATGACATAGAGGCGTACACGTGTTTGCATTCACAAAACCCACCAACTAAAGGTTGCAGTTTTCACACAGATGAAGAGGATGATGATGTCGTTCAACAAACCCCTGACATCCAGATTTCAAACAATGAGAATGATTTTGACAATGAAACAACATGCAGTGAAGAACTTCATGAGCAAAAATCATATCGGGAAAATATGAAAAAGTTTCATAAATCACTAAAATTTCAGATTTATCAATGCGGTGTTGTGCCATGAAGTTTGGCCTTTGAAAAGAAAGCCCAAAAATACTTTCAGTTAGACTTGTTCTCGTTGTCTGGGTGACAAGAATGCTCGAAAAAAGTTTTCAATTGAGAACTCTATGATACTTTCCCCCATTCCAAAAGAGTTACAAGGCTTAACTCAGTTTGAAGAGATGCTTATTGCAAGAGCATTTCCTCTGATGCATGTATATGCAAAACCAAGAGGTAGCCAAAGGGCATACAAAGCGCATGTTATTTCCTTGTCACAGGATGTATAACAGCTTGCAGATATTTTGCCCAGGTGACCTGAAGATGTACCTGTCATTATTTTTACTATTAATGGGAAGGATAATAGTTCTTCAGATTTTGTTGTAAGGCGTAAAAAAGTGGGAGATGCACTTAATTGGTTAACTGGTGAAAAAGAAAATGGAGAACCTAATAACCCATTGTATAAAAATGTAAGGATAGACAGGTAAAACCTGACTAATTTACCAGAACATAGAGTTCTCTCTGATGTTAGCAGAGTTGAATGCGGAGATAGTGCAATTGAAAATGAAGATGTTGGAATTGATGCTGGGCCAGTTAATTTTGAAGATAATGAGAACGTTTATAAGTCACAAACTGAAATGGGTAGCTTGATTGTGTCAACAAATGTTGACACTAAGAGAGAAGAAGAAAAAATCAGTGAAGAATTTCTTATTGCGCCACAGCAATACAACTGGAATATTGGCGATGAGGCGTTAAATGAATTCAATTGTCAGTTCTTAGCATTAATGGCTTTTCCAACTTTATTTCCAGATGGAAAAGGTGACCTCACCAATAGTGCAGTATTTATTGTCTGACATTTCAAACAACAGCATCCCATCTTTTGCAGCAAAACTGAAGCATCTAATTAAGTTCTCAGAAGAAAATAGATGGAAAATGGGTTTATAGATTTGCATGAGATCCTAGATTTGCTTAGTGGGCTTATAATATTTTGTATCGAAGAAGGATTCTTGCACAGGGAAATTTTTTTCTAAAGGAGAACCCATCAGAAGCCAACCTTACAATCGATGACTTAAAAGAAATGTTACACTCTCAATCCTATGATTCACTCTCATGTCAACACTCATGCAATATGCTAAAAGTGTGTCTGGAACTAATGCTTAGTGGAATCGTACAAAAGATGATTTAAAAGCAATCATCTCTCAAGTCGGAGCTCCAACAATCTTCTGGACTCTATCTTGTGCTGTGTTCCATTGGCCAGAATTTCATAACCTCTTTAGCGACAATGGTGAAACCTTAGATTCTGAACGCAGAGCAAATGTCATTAACAATCCGCATTTACTTGACTGGTTTTTCACTGAACGCTCAGAACAATTTGTTAATTACTGGCTGGAAAAAAACACTTGGTGCAATATGGTATTGGTTTAGGTATGAATATGCTGCACAACGTGGTTCAATTCATTGTCATGGAGTAGCAAAAATGCAGTCTGATCCAAATTTTTGTGATCCATCTCAAAAAGCATTTCAAGGATATCTTGCTGCACAGTCACTTGCCAAAGATCAGTTGCCTGATGAAATGTCACTTCAAAAAGAGCAGGAAGCTAAAAAGGGATGTGAGGCAGAAAAAGCAATTTGCGACTGTGTTGATTTTCTTATGTCAACTCAAAACCCATGGAATGCTGACAATTGGTTCAAACCTCAAGTTATTGGTAATTGAAATTGGAATAGAATAGGAGTTGAGTAGTAGCAGTATTACAAAATTAAAGGCAAAGGCAGCTTATCAAGGTAGATCTAGAACACAACACAGTGTGAAACATTCACCCCAGAAAGGTATTTATATGGGAGTTTTTCTGGCGTTAAGGGTCTTAGTTGACAAGGATTTATTCTGTTTTGGAGACCACCAAAAGAACTTCGGTGAATTTTTATTTTTCAGTTGTGTGATGGAAATTGAAATTATGAAAGATGAAAACCAGGTATCAAAAGGGTAAGTGATGATACTGTAATCTATGCAAGGTGAGATGTTGTGACTTTCAAAACTTGACTAGTCTAAGACTCAATGTTAATAAACCGTGAGACTATAACAACAGAGATTAGGGCCAAATGCAACTCCAGTAAAATCTACTACGAGAAGACGGCAACTCCAGAGCATAAGACAATGGACATTGGTGAATTTGTGTATACACGTTTGCGAACTAGTAAAGTAACTACGTCATAAGGATCCGTTTTATCGTGGCGAGCACGTTTAGTATGCTAGTAAAAGTCAATGAAAAACTCTTGGTTAATTGCAGTTGCTGTTGAACAATGTTCTGGTTCCTTAGGTCATTTGTAGATCCATGTAAACATGTTTTTTGCAAAGGCTTTAACAATTCGTGTTTTAGTTGATCATTCATGTTAATTATTATAAATTGTGTGAGAACACAAAAGCATTAGGAGATGAGATACTGTAATGTCGCAGGTGAGGAAAAAGAACTCTGCGTGATATGGGTGTTTTATCAGTGTAATAAAGGTCACTTACAAATCATTCAATTCTTAGTTAACAGATGGATTATTCTGCCAGCCCAAGTCCCACAAAGAGAGCTAAGTATAGGATCCCTAAATTCCCAAGTTCAGCACCTCTGTCAAGCTCAACTACAAGTAAGTTTTCCTCTACTATGTAAAGTATTAATATACTAATAATTTATTACTGTTATCTCTTCTATTACTTATGCAGATTTGTGCTTAACAGAACATTAAATTTTTGTCCTGAATTTATTTCTTTTTTTCACAAATTATTTCTCTTTAACAGATTACACTGGATACATTCAGGACGTTCAAGAGGTACAGGAAAGTAAATCCTCCAGAAATCTTTACTTTGACATCAGCCTGCTTACCGCAAAAGACAAAACTCAGTTGATAAGAGTGATGGTGCAAAGAGGAGTCTTCCAAACGCCAACTTTTTCTTCAAAAGATGCAGACACAGCAACCTGTAACACTTTCCAATCTACAAGTTGCATCAAGCAACATGGTGTTCGTAAACAGGGGAAGTTATTCAAGATACACCACCACATTCCATCCAGCTTCAATTCCAACCACTGGCACCAATGACATCAACACCTGTGGATACCACTGTTAAGAACCACAACTTGGGGAATTTTACTTTTTCTGGCTACATTAAATGGCTTGGAGAACCTTCCAAACCAAAACATGCAACAAAAATGTTAAGGGAAGCTGAAATAACAGACCTCGGTGGAACTATTATTATCAATGGGATGTTTCCAGAAGGATTGAACTAACCGAAATTATGAAACAAAAGAATGTGCACAGGTTCACTGAGGTTTTAAACAGAACTGTTTCCCAGAGTGACGATGGCATGTAATGCATTTGAAGCAAATCTGTGTCATTGGTGGATAATTATCTATTAGTTGTTGTCCATGTAGGGGATAAAATAAGCCAGTAGATAAACATAAGATGAAATTATTGTAGGATTGTTTTACGTAGTAAATACTAAAAATTATAGAAGAGTTTTGTATGGTTTTGATAATAGGAAGGATCCGCTTCAGGGAATTTTCGCTGAAGAGGACGTTTTTCCTATGGAATCATAATATAATAATCTATATTAGTATTAACCATTATATGTATGGTTGAAGTGAA
>JAEMWC010000172.1:420000-502500 GCA_016490735.1 Pachyseris speciosa | reverse complement strand
GAGCGATCAAAACTAACACTTAAGGACAATTTGCAAGCCTTAAATTGTAAATCAGACCATTACGTAGGAAAATAATATCTAAGTGTGCTCTTACAGACCTTTGGCAATAAAACTACACCTTCTAGATTCCATAATGTTACTATTTTTTCATTTTGCAAGTAACTGTTAGGTACTATTATTATTTTTAATACTTAATTCTTTAATGAGTTATTACCAGTATTTTCGAGGTCTTTCACTTGAGAGCTACTATGAGTAAGTTTACCTTCTCTCTTTTGAGAGCTATTACCAGAAAATGTTTATGAAAGTTTTATAAGTGAATAGTGAAATCGCGATTACCATTCCAAACATTTGGAATTCCATTGTTATTAGAAAGTAATGAGGGTTGAAAGAATATTTGAATATGTCCAGAACCGAATATAGTAACATGAAGACATGTTTGTCAAAACAACGTCACATTTAGCTGGGATATGATATACTTATAAATTTATCACCATTAACCGGTAGTACCATAAATGGCATTGTTTAAGAATTAGGCATATCAACCCTCTCATGTTATAGCAGGTTTTATTGATGAATATGAGTTAGTGAAACTCATAGAACACTAAACTATGAAGTGCATAGTGGGGAATGTGGATGTGGCAAGAACTTGAAAGTTGCTATCATTGCTTTAAAGAAACAGTTGTCATTGTTAAAGCAAAAGTAATTTGGTTGTACATAAATATATGGCAAAGTTAGTGAGGCTATGTTGAAAACTGATAGAAAAAGTAAACTTTAAACTATTAATGGTAAGTCCATCTTGATGTGTAAATGTTTGTACTTTTATATCTCGTTTAGGTCTGTACAGGTAATTAATAGTATTTTGTTCTCTCTCCTTATAAAAAAAACACTGTTAACATTTGAAGCAATTGATAACATAGAGGCGTACACGTGGTTGTCAGATCAATTATGTTGCTAGATAATCAGTTGAAATAACACAGAATTTGGAAACGTAATTTATAAATTGCGCAGATGAAGGATCAACAGTAAACATGTTTACTGATTAACGTATAGAAGAGCCACTGCCCACGTCAGACAGAAGTAACGGTGGACCAGATCTCTATACTTTTCTCCCTAACATAACCACCAGAAGCAAGCGTACCTGATATGGGCTTAAGTGAGCCGTCTATTAACATATCCCCTGCAACATTTCAAGATCAGACCAGTGATCAACAATCCGTAGTAAGGAGACACACAAGATTCATGAAGATACCAATTTAATTGAAAGATTAGGAAGTTAGATATTCTTCCTTATTAACATTTGGGCTACATAACAACACAATTATCTTTTATGATAACAGTGATAACAAAGTTTTGTATAAGAGAACGTGTGTCACGCTAGTACTATAATTTTTTTTTGTCAAAAAAGGGGAGATGTTTACCCAAGTTTTTGTACTTAGGTCTTCTAAATGACACACCCGCAACCAACGCCACATAACGAGTAAAAGACGGCCACGCAATGAGATAAAAAAGGATGAATATCTCTCCAAATTAATGATCGCAATCAGTGGAGACTCTCTAGATGATAGAAACCAAGTGCCACAACCTGTATGTCCATGCTGGACATATCAGGATGAGCTAACAATGGACATCAGTCTTATGTACAAAGAAACACAGCATTATCAGCATTATCACCTCCACCACCAATATTACCAGTACCCCCTTTATCGTCACCATCATCACAGTGCCTGTGATATGCAGACTTCATCAAGCAGAAATATCATTGATAGTTTCAATTTGAATAGAATAAGAGTTGACTAGTAACAGTTTTAGAAAATTAAATGCAAGGGCAGCTTACCAAGGTAGATCTAGAACCATAACTATTATCATCACTGCTACCTTTACCACCACCACCATCACCAAATCATCATTATGTCATGAACACCATCATCACCATCACCATCACCTCCACCACTACTATTACCATTCCCGCGATTATCACCACCATCATCACAGTGCCTGTGATATGCAATCTTCATGAAGCAAAATGATAATTGTTAATTGAAATTTGAATAGAATAAGAATTGAGTGGTAGCAGTATTAGAAAATTAAAGGCAAGGGCAGCTTACCAAGGTAGATCTAGAACACAACACAGTGTGAAACATTCATCCAGAAAGGCATTTACTTTATTTTTTTTTCTTCTTCAAAAAGGAGGAGTTGTTGACCCTAGGTTGTGGTTTTTTAAGTGACACACTCGGAACCAACGCCTGATAGTAACCAGTAAAAGACGGCCATGCGACGAGATTAAAAAGAATGAATATCTCTCTCAATTAATGACCTCAATCGGTGCAGACTCTCTGGATGATAGAAGCCATTAGTGCCACAACTTGTATGTCCGTGCTGCATGTACCAGTATGAGCTAACAATGGACATTGTAGTTATGTTCAAAGGAACACAAGTGTGAGTCCCAAAACCTCAACAGTCTAAGACTGAATGTTAATGTATCGTGGCACTATAAGAATAGAGATTAGGGCAAAATGGAACTCCAGTAAAATCTATTACGACAACACAGCAACTCCACAGGGGCACCCAACGACAAGTTTCGGTAGATATCTGTTCGGTAAAGGGTAATTCGCCTTGCGCTTTCGACGTCGATTAAAGAGTGCACTCGGATTTTCGTAAAACGTAGCCTAGCAGATTCGAAATTGAGAAATTATAACGCCTGAGGTTTTCGGAAAGGTCGTAATTGCTGTTTTTGGCAGTCAAAAACGTCAAAACGAAAGTTCGTGGAAAGTTAATTTCAGCTTGCATTTTCTCAAAGGAATATTTTGTTCCCTAACATTTTCGGGCAATTAAAATTTCAGCTAGGGAATCCGAACAGATGAACTTCGTCTAGCTTATGAAAACATCGATTTAAATAGACTTCAAACACCATACGGCACTTAAAAATGGCTTTCTACAGCTTTTGGTTGATTTGGCTCGTTGGGTGCCCCTGACTCCAGAGCATAAGACAATCAACATGGGCAAATTTGTGTATACGCGTCTGCCAACTAGCAAACTAAGTACCTCATAATGACTCTTTTTCGTGGTCAGCAGTTTTGATATGCTAATAATGGTCAATGAACTACTCTTGGTTAATGCTTTTGGTATTGAACCATGCTTTGGTTTGTTAGGTCATTTGTAGATTCCAGTTAAGTTTCTGGATAAGCTGTGTGGCAGTTGATGAGTTGCTTGGTAATAAGTGACTTGTCATGTCTATTAGTAATTTCAATTTTGCTGATTTTATTAGATGAAATATGAAGTGGCGGAAAATATAACAAAGAATTTAAACAATATACGTTGTTTTTTGAGTCATTAGATAATATCAGAACTAAACGCAACCGTTTAATGAAACAATTTGCTTGTGAGCAAAAAGAGTGAAAGGCAATGGAAATAAAAAAAAAACCGTGCCATTTGAGAGAAGTAAAAAATACATGAAAAAATCTCGGTAATAAACAGGTTATGGATGATGAGATCTTTGTAATAATTTCCAAAGAGGAAATTGCTGCCTTGTGACCTCGAGGAGAAAATGAAAATGAGGGAATTCAAAATTAACACTTAAAATAATATCTAAGTGCACCCTACAGACCTTAGTCAATCAACCACATTATTAGATAATTAGTTGTAATGAAGCAGAATTTGGAAGGTTGATTTATTAATTCCTCAGATTTAATAATTATTCATCCAATGCAACTTGAGATGTCATCAATGGATGTGTGGTTGTTTTGTAAAGGTGACACATTGAAAACATCATGATAACTATGACCATTACCAAGTGCACCACCACCATTACCATTATCACAGCATCACCATACCATTACGATCAGCATTATCATCAGCATCACCTCCACTACCAATGTTACCAGTACCCCCTTTATTGTCACTATCATGACAGTGCCTGTGATATGCAGACTTCATCAAGCAGAAATATCATTGATATTTTCAATTTGAGTAGAATAACAGTTGACTAGTAACAATTTTAGAAAATTAAACGCAAGGGCAGCTTACCAAGGTAGATCTAGAACACAACACAGTGTACAACATTAACCCCAGAAAGGCATTTCATTGTTGTTTTTGAAATCATGAGATAATAAGACAGCTAAATGGAACCATTTAATAAAACAATTTGCTTGTGAGTAAAAAGAGTGAAAAGCAATAAAATCCAAAGAAAAAAATGTGATTTGAGAAAAGATTTCCATGATAAACAGGTTACCAGTGATCAGATCTTTGTAATAATTTCCAGAGAGGAAATTTCTTCCTTGTGACTAGAAGGAGGAAACGAAAATGAGACTGATCACAATTAACAGTTAAGAACAATTTGTAAGCCTTCAGTTGTAAAACAAACCATTATGTAGGAAAATAATAGCTAAGTATGCTCTTACAGACCTAAGTCAATAAAACTATAACCATCTAAATTCCATAGTGTTACTATTCTGTTTATTTTGCGAGAAATTATTATTAATTTTTTTTTACTAACTTCAAGGTACAATAATATTTTTATACTCATTCTTGTATGAGCCCTTAGCAGTATTTTTGTGCTCTTTCATTTGAGAGCCATTACAAGTAAATTTGCCTTCTTTCTTTTGAGTGCTATTACTAGAAAATAAATGTTTATCAAAGTTTTGTAAGTGAATATTCAAATCGCGATTAGCATCTGAAATATTTAGAAGGCCACTATTATTAGAAAGTAAAAGTAATGAAGATGGAAGGAATATTTTGATATGTCCAAAGCTGAATTTAGTAACATGAAGATATGTTCGTCAAAAGAACGTCACAATTACGTAGGATATTATATAGTTACAAATTTATCACTATTACCGACAGTACTATTAATGGCTTTGTTTACAAATTGGGCATATCAACCACTCATCTGCTATAGTAGATTTTATTGATGAATATGGGTTAGTGAAACTCATAGAACGTACACTAAACTATGAAGTGCACAGTGGGAAATGTTGACTTGGAAAAAACTTAGAAGTAGCTGTCATTGCTTTAAAGAATCAGTTGTCACTGTTAAACAAAAGGTAATTTGGTTACACACAAATATATGGTAAGGTTACAGAGGTTATGTTGAAGAATGATAGAAAAAGTGAACTTTAAACTATTAATAGGTAAGTACACCTTGATGTGTAGATGTTTATACTTCTACATCTTGTTATAGGCGTGTAGAGGAAATTAGTAGTTTTTGTTGTCTCCTTACCGCAAAAACGCTGTCAACAATTGAATCAATTGATGACATAGAGTCATACACATGGTTGACAGATCAACTGTATTACTAGATAATAAATTCTAATGATTTCGGATTTGAAAAGGGGATTGATACATTGCTCAGATGAGATAATTATCCATGCGATTGACGTTTGAGATTTCATCAATGGAGTTGTGGTTGTGTTCTAAAGGTGATAGATTAGAAACACTACCATAACTATAATGATCACTGCCACCTTTACCACTACCACCATCACCAAATCATCATTATGTCATGAACACCATTATCACCATCACCATCACCTTCACCACCACCATTACCATTGCCGTGATTATCACCACCATTATCACAGTGCCTGTGATATGCAATCTTCATGAAGCAAAAAGATAATTGTTAATTGAAATTTGAATAGAATAAGAATTGAGTGGTAGCAGTATTAGAAAATTAAAGGCAAGGGCAGCTTACCAAGGTAGATCTAGAACACAACACAGTGTGAAACATTCATTCCAGAAAGGCATTTACTTTATTTTTTTTTCTTCTTCAAAAAGGAGGAGTTGTTGACCCTAGGTTGTGGTTTTTTAAGTGACACACTCGGAACCAACGCCTGATAGTAACCAGTAAAAGACGGCCATGCGACGAGATAAAAAAGGATGAATATCTCTCTCAATTAATGACCACAATCGGTGCAGACTCTCTGGATGATAGAAGCCAAGTGCCACAACTTGTGTGTCTGTGCTGCACGTACCAGTATAAGCTAACAATGGACATTGTAGTTATGTTCAAAGGAACACCGGTGTGAGTCTCAAAACCTCAACAGTCTAAGACTGAATGTTAATGTATGGTGGCACTATAACAATAGAGATTAGGGCCAAATGGAACTCCGGTAAAATCTATTATGACAACACAGCAACTCCAGAGCATAAGACAATCAACATGGGCAAATTTGTGTATACGTGTCCGCCAACTAGCAAACTAAGTACCTCATAATGACTCTTTTTTTCGTAGTCAGCAGTTTTGATATGCTAATAATGGTCAATGAACTACTTTTGGTATTGAACCATGCTTTGGTTTGTTAGGTCATTTGTAGATTCCAGTTAAGTTTCTGGATAAGCTGTGTGGCAGTTGATGAGAGAAGAGACTTGCTAATAAGTGATTTGTCATGTCTATTAGTAATTTCAATTTTGCTGATTTTATTAGATGAAATACGAAGTGGTGGAAAATATAACAAAGAATTTAAACAATATTTGTTGTTGGTTTTTAAGTCATTAGATCACAGCAGAACTAAACGCAACCGTTTAATGAAACAATTTGCTTGTGAGCAAAAAGAGTGAAAGGCAATGAAAATAAAAAAAACGTGCAATTTGAGAGAAGTAAAAAATACATGAAAAAATCTCGGTAATAAACAGGTTATGGATGATGAGATCTTTGTAATAATTTCCAAAGAGGAAATTGCTGCCTTGTGACCACGAGGAGGAAATGAAAATGAGAAAATTCAAAACTAACACTTAAAATAATATCTAAATACGCCCTACAGACCTTAGTCAATCAACAACATTACTAGATAATTAGTTGTAATGAAGCAGAATTTGGAAGGTAGATTTATCAATTCCTCAGATTTAATAATTATTCATCCAATGGAACTTGAGATGTCATCAATGGATGTGTGGTTGTTTTGTAAAGGTGACACATTGAAAACATCATGATGACTATGACCATTACCGTGCGCACCACCACCATTACCATTATCACAGCATCACCATACCATCACCATCAGCATTATCATCAGCATCACCTCCACCGTCAATATTACCAGTACCCCCTTTATTGTCACCATCATGACAGTGCCTGTGATATGCAGACTTCATCAAGCAGAAATATCATTGATAGTTTCAATTTGAATAGAATAAGAGTTGACTATTAACAGTTTTAGGAAATCAAACGCAAGGGCAGCTTACCAAGGTAGATCTAGAACACAACACGGTATACAACATTAACCCCAGAAAGGCATTTCATTGTTGTTTTTTAAATCATCAGATAATAAGACAGCTAAATGTAACCGTTTAATGAAACAATTTGCTTGTGAGTAAAGAGAGTGAAAAGCAACAAAATCCAAAGAAAAAATGTGTGATCAATTTGAGAACAGATTTCTGTGATAAACAGGTTACCGGTGATCAGATCTTTGTAATAATTTCCAGAGAGGAAATTTCTTCCTTGTGACTAGGAGGAGGAAACCAAAATGAGGCTGATCACAATTAACACTTAAAAACAATTTGTAAGCCTTCAGTTGTAAAACAGACTATTATGTAGGAAAACAATATCTAAATGTGTCCCCACAGACCATAGTCAATAAAACTATAACCATCTAAATTCCATAGTGTTACTATTCTGTTCATTTTGTGAGAAGTTGTTATTATTATTAATTTTTTTTCTAACTTCAAGGTACAATTATTATTTTATGCTCATTCTTGTATGAGCCATTAGCAGTATTTTCTTGCTCTTTCATTTGAAAGCCATTACGAGTAAGTTTGCCCTCTTTTGAGTGCTATTACTATATAATAAATGTTAATCAAAGTTTTGTAAGTGAATATTGATATCGCGACAAGCATTCAAAATATTTAGAAGGCCACTATTATTAGAAAGTAAGAGTAATGAAGATGAAAGGAATATTTTGATATGTCCAAAGCTGAATTTAGTAACATGAAGATATGTTCGTCACAATTACGTAGGATATTATATAGTTACAAATTTATCACTGTTAACCAACAGTACTATTAATGACTTTGTTTACAAATTAGGATATCAACCACTCCTATGCTATAGTACATTTTATTGATGAATATGGGTTAGTGAAACTCATAGAACGTACACTAAACTATGAAGTGCACAGTGGGGAATGTTGATTTGGAAAAAACTTAGAAGTAGCTGTCATTGCTTTAAAGAATCAGTTGTCACTGTTAAAGAAAAGGTAATTTGGTTACACACAAATATATGGTAAGGTTACAGAGGTTATGTTGAAGAGTGATACAAAAAGTGAACTTTAAACTATTAATAGGTAAGTACACCTTGATGTGTAGATGTTTATACTTCTACATTTTGTTATAGGCGTGTAGAGGAAATTAGTAGTTTTTGTTGTCTCCTTACCGCAAAAACGCTGTCAACAATTGAATCAATTGATGACATAGAGTCATACACATGGTTGACAGATCAACTGTATTACTAGATAATAAATTCTAATGATTTCGGATTTGAAAAGGGGATTGATACATTGCTCAGATGAGATAATTATCCATGCGATTGACGTTTGAGATTTCATCAATGGAGTTGTGGTTGTGTTCTAAAGGTGATAGATTAGAAACACTACCATAACTATAATGATCACTGCCACCTTTACCACTACCACCATCACCAAATCATCATTATGTCATGAACACCATTATCACCATCACCATCACCTTCACCACCACCATTACCATTGCCGTGATTATCACCACCATTATCACAGTGCCTGTGATATGCAATCTTCATGAAGCAAAAAGATAATTGTTAATTGAAATTTGAATAGAATAAGAATTGAGTGGTAGCAGTATTAGAAAATTAAAGGCAAGGGCAGCTTACCAAGGTAGATCTAGAACACAACACAGTGTGAAACATTCATTCCAGAAAGGCATTTACTTTATTTTTTTTTCTTCTTCAAAAAGGAGGAGTTGTTGACCCTAGGTTGTGGTTTTTTAAGTGACACACTCGGAACCAACGCCTGATAGTAACCAGTAAAAGACGGCCATGCGACGAGATAAAAAAGGATGAATATCTCTCTCAATTAATGACCACAATCGGTGCAGACTCTCTGGATGATAGAAGCCAAGTGCCACAACTTGTGTGTCTGTGCTGCACGTACCAGTATAAGCTAACAATGGACATTGTAGTTATGTTCAAAGGAACACCGGTGTGAGTCTCAAAACCTCAACAGTCTAAGACTGAATGTTAATGTATGGTGGCACTATAACAATAGAGATTAGGGCCAAATGGAACTCCGGTAAAATCTATTATGACAACACAGCAACTCCAGAGCATAAGACAATCAACATGGGCAAATTTGTGTATACGTGTCCGCCAACTAGCAAACTAAGTACCTCATAATGACTCTTTTTTTCGTAGTCAGCAGTTTTGATATGCTAATAATGGTCAATGAACTACTTTTGGTATTGAACCATGCTTTGGTTTGTTAGGTCATTTGTAGATTCCAGTTAAGTTTCTGGATAAGCTGTGTGGCAGTTGATGAGAGAAGAGACTTGCTAATAAGTGATTTGTCATGTCTATTAGTAATTTCAATTTTGCTGATTTTATTAGATGAAATACGAAGTGGTGGAAAATATAACAAAGAATTTAAACAATATTTGTTGTTGGTTTTTAAGTCATTAGATCACAGCAGAACTAAACGCAACCGTTTAATGAAACAATTTGCTTGTGAGCAAAAAGAGTGAAAGGCAATGAAAATAAAAAAAACGTGCAATTTGAGAGAAGTAAAAAATACATGAAAAAATCTCGGTAATAAACAGGTTATGGATGATGAGATCTTTGTAATAATTTCCAAAGAGGAAATTGCTGCCTTGTGACCACGAGGAGGAAATGAAAATGAGAAAATTCAAAACTAACACTTAAAATAATATCTAAATACGCCCTACAGACCTTAGTCAATCAACAACATTACTAGATAATTAGTTGTAATGAAGCAGAATTTGGAAGGTAGATTTATCAATTCCTCAGATTTAATAATTATTCATCCAATGGAACTTGAGATGTCATCAATGGATGTGTGGTTGTTTTGTAAAGGTGACACATTGAAAACATCATGATGACTATGACCATTACCGTGCGCACCACCACCATTACCATTATCACAGCATCACCATACCATCACCATCAGCATTATCATCAGCATCACCTCCACCGTCAATATTACCAGTACCCCCTTTATTGTCACCATCATGACAGTGCCTGTGATATGCAGACTTCATCAAGCAGAAATATCATTGATAGTTTCAATTTGAATAGAATAAGAGTTGACTATTAACAGTTTTAGGAAATCAAACGCAAGGGCAGCTTACCAAGGTAGATCTAGAACACAACACGGTATACAACATTAACCCCAGAAAGGCATTTCATTGTTGTTTTTTAAATCATCAGATAATAAGACAGCTAAATGTAACCGTTTAATGAAACAATTTGCTTGTGAGTAAAGAGAGTGAAAAGCAACAAAATCCAAAGAAAAAATGTGTGATCAATTTGAGAAAAGATTTCTGTGATAAACAGGTTACCGGTGATCAGATCTTTGTAATAATTTCCAGAGAGGAAATTTCTTCCTTGTGACTAGGAGGAGGAAACCAAAATGAGGCTGATCACAATTAACACTTAAAAACAATTTGTAAGCCTTCAGTTGTAAAACAGACTATTATGTAGGAAAACAATATCTAAATGTGTCCCCACAGACCATAGTCAATAAAACTATAACCATCTAAATTCCATAGTGTTACTATTCTGTTCATTTTGTGAGAAGTTGTTATTATTATTAATTTTTTTTCTAACTTCAAGGTACAATTATTATTTTATGCTCATTCTTGTATGAGCCATTAGCAGTATTTTCTTGCTCTTTCATTTGAAAGCCATTACGAGTAAGTTTGCCCTCTTTTGAGTGCTATTACTATATAATAAATGTTAATCAAAGTTTTGTAAGTGAATATTGATATCGCGACAAGCATTCAAAATATTTAGAAGGCCACTATTATTAGAAAGTAAGAGTAATGAAGATGAAAGGAATATTTTGATATGTCCAAAGCTGAATTTAGTAACATGAAGATATGTTCGTCACAATTACGTAGGATATTATATAGTTACAAATTTATCACTGTTAACCAACAGTACTATTAATGACTTTGTTTACAAATTAGGATATCAACCACTCCTATGCTATAGTACATTTTATTGATGAATATGGGTTAGTGAAACTCATAGAACGTACACTAAACTATGAAGTGCACAGTGGGGAATGTTGATTTGGAAAAAACTTAGAAGTAGCTGTCATTGCTTTAAAGAATCAGTTGTCACTGTTAAAGAAAAGGTAATTTGGTTACACACAAATATATGGTAAGGTTACAGAGGTTATGTTGAAGAGTGATACAAAAAGTGAACTTTAAACTATTAATAGGTAAGTACACCTTGATGTGTAGATGTTTATACTTCTACATTTTGTTATAGGCGTGTAGAGGAAATTAGTAGTTTTTGTTGTCTCCTTACCGCAAAAACGCTGTCAACAATTGAATCAATTGATGACATAGAGTCATACACATGGTTGACAGATCAACTGTATTACTAGATAATAAATTCTAATGATTTCGGATTTGAAAAGGGGATTGATACATTGCTCAGATGAGATAATTATCCATGCGATTGACGTTTGAGATTTCATCAATGGAGTTGTGGTTGTGTTCTAAAGGTGATAGATTAGAAACACTACCATAACTATAATGATCACTGCCACCTTTACCACTACCACCATCACCAAATCATCATTATGTCATGAACACCATTATCACCATCACCATCACCTTCACCACCACCATTACCATTGCCGTGATTATCACCACCATTATCACAGTGCCTGTGATATGCAATCTTCATGAAGCAAAAAGATAATTGTTAATTGAAATTTGAATAGAATAAGAATTGAGTGGTAGCAGTATTAGAAAATTAAAGGCAAGGGCAGCTTACCAAGGTAGATCTAGAACACAACACAGTGTGAAACATTCATTCCAGAAAGGCATTTACTTTATTTTTTTTTCTTCTTCAAAAAGGAGGAGTTGTTGACCCTAGGTTGTGGTTTTTTAAGTGACACACTCGGAACCAACGCCTGATAGTAACCAGTAAAAGACGGCCATGCGACGAGATAAAAAAGGATGAATATCTCTCTCAATTAATGACCACAATCGGTGCAGACTCTCTGGATGATAGAAGCCAAGTGCCACAACTTGTGTGTCTGTGCTGCACGTACCAGTATAAGCTAACAATGGACATTGTAGTTATGTTCAAAGGAACACCGGTGTGAGTCTCAAAACCTCAACAGTCTAAGACTGAATGTTAATGTATGGTGGCACTATAACAATAGAGATTAGGGCCAAATGGAACTCCGGTAAAATCTATTATGACAACACAGCAACTCCAGAGCATAAGACAATCAACATGGGCAAATTTGTGTATACGTGTCCGCCAACTAGCAAACTAAGTACCTCATAATGACTCTTTGTTTCGTAGTCAGCAGTTTTGATATGCTAATAATGGTCAATGAACTACTTTTGGTATTGAACCATGCTTTGGTTTGTTAGGTCATTTGTAGATTCCAGTTAAGTTTCTGGATAAGCTGTGTGGCAGTTGATGAGAGAAGAGACTTGCTAATAAGTGATTTGTCATGTCTATTAGTAATTTCAATTTTGCTGATTTTATTAGATGAAATACGAAGTGGTGGAAAATATAACAAAGAATTTAAACAATATTTGTTGTTGGTTTTTAAGTCATTAGATCACAGCAGAACTAAACGCAACCGTTTAATGAAACAATTTGCTTGTGAGCAAAAAGAGTGAAAGGCAATGAAAATAAAAAAAACGTGCAATTTGAGAGAAGTAAAAAATACATGAAAAAATCTCGGTAATAAACAGATTATGGATGATGAGATCTTTGTAATAATTTCCAAAGAGGAAATTGCTGCCTTGTGACCACGAGGAGGAAATGAAAATGAGAAAATTCAAAACTAACACTTAAAATAATATCTAAATACGCCCTACAGACCTTAGTCAATCAACAACATTACTAGATAATTAGTTGTAATGAAGCAGAATTTGGAAGGTAGATTTATCAATTCCTCAGATTTAATAATTATTCATCCAATGGAACTTGAGATGTCATCAATGGATGTGTGGTTGTTTTGTAAAGGTGACACATTGAAAACATCATGATGACTATGACCATTACCGTGCGCACCACCACCATTACCATTATCACAGCATCACCATACCATCACCATCAGCATTATCATCAGCATCACCTCCACCGTCAATATTACCAGTACCCCCTTTATTGTCACCATCATGACAGTGCCTGTGATATGCAGACTTCATCAAGCAGAAATATCATTGATAGTTTCAATTTGAATAGAATAAGAGTTGACTATTAACAGTTTTAGGAAATCAAACGCAAGGGCAGCTTACCAAGGTAGATCTAGAACACAACACGGTATACAACATTAACCCCAGAAAGGCATTTCATTGTTGTTTTTTAAATCATCAGATAATAAGACAGCTAAATGTAACTGTTTAATGAAACAATTTGCTTGTGAGTAAAGAGAGTGAAAAGCAACAAAATCCAAAGAAAAAATGTGTGATCAATTTGAGAAAAGATTTCTGTGATAAACAGGTTACCGGTGATCAGATCTTTGTAATAATTTCCAGAGAGGAAATTTCTTCCTTGTGACTAGGAGGAGGAAACCAAAATGAGGCTGATCACAATTAACACTTAAAAACAATTTGTAAGCCTTCAGTTGTAAAACAGACTATTATGTAGGAAAACAATATCTAAATGTGTCCCCACAGACCATAGTCAATAAAACTATAACCATCTAAATTCCATAGTGTTACTATTCTGTTCATTTTGTGAGAAGTTGTTATTATTATTAATTTTTTTTCTAACTTCAAGGTACAATTATTATTTTATGCTCATTCTTGTATGAGCCATTAGCAGTATTTTCTTGCTCTTTCATTTGAAAGCCATTACGAGTAAGTTTGCCCTCTTTTGAGTGCTATTACTATATAATAAATGTTAATCAAAGTTTTGTAAGTGAATATTGATATCGCGACAAGCATTCAAAATATTTAGAAGGCCACTATTATTAGAAAGTAAGAGTAATGAAGATGAAAGGAATATTTTGATATGTCCAAAGCTGAATTTAGTAACATGAAGATATGTTCGTCACAATTACGTAGGATATTATATAGTTACAAATTTATCACTGTTAACCAACAGTACTATTAATGACTTTGTTTACAAATTAGGATATCAACCACTCCTATGCTATAGTACATTTTATTGATGAATATGGGTTAGTGAAACTCATAGAACGTACACTAAACTATGAAGTGCACAGTGGGGAATGTTGATTTGGAAAAAACTTAGAAGTAGCTGTCATTGCTTTAAAGAATCAGTTGTCACTGTTAAAGAAAAGGTAATTTGGTTACACACAAATATATGGTAAGGTTACAGAGGTTATGTTGAAGAGTGATACAAAAAGTGAACTTTAAACTATTAATAGGTAAGTACACCTTGATGTGTAGATGTTTATACTTCTACATTTTGTTATAGGCGTGTAGAGGAAATTAGTAGTTTTTGTTGTCTCCTTACCGCAAAAACGCTGTCAACAATTGAATCAATTGATGACATAGAGTCATACACATGGTTGACAGATCAACTGTATTACTAGATAATAAATTCTAATGATTTCGGATTTGAAAAGGGGATTGATACATTGCTCAGATGAGATAATTATCCATGCGATTGACGTTTGAGATTTCATCAATGGAGTTGTGGTTGTGTTCTAAAGGTGATAGATTAGAAACACTACCATAACTATAATGATCACTGCCACCTTTACCACTACCACCATCACCAAATCATCATTATGTCATGAACACCATTATCACCATCACCATCACCTTCACCACCACCATTACCATTGCCGTGATTATCACCACCATTATCACAGTGCCTGTGATATGCAATCTTCATGAAGCAAAAAGATAATTGTTAATTGAAATTTGAATAGAATAAGAATTGAGTGGTAGCAGTATTAGAAAATTAAAGGCAAGGGCAGCTTACCAAGGTAGATCTAGAACACAACACAGTGTGAAACATTCATTCCAGAAAGGCATTTACTTTATTTTTTTTTCTTCTTCAAAAAGGAGGAGTTGTTGACCCTAGGTTGTGGTTTTTTAAGTGACACACTCGGAACCAACGCCTGATAGTAACCAGTAAAAGACGGCCATGCGACGAGATAAAAAAGGATGAATATCTCTCTCAATTAATGACCACAATCGGTGCAGACTCTCTGGATGATAGAAGCCAAGTGCCACAACTTGTGTGTCTGTGCTGCACGTACCAGTATAAGCTAACAATGGACATTGTAGTTATGTTCAAAGGAACACCGGTGTGAGTCTCAAAACCTCAACAGTCTAAGACTGAATGTTAATGTATGGTGGCACTATAACAATAGAGATTAGGGCCAAATGGAACTCCGGTAAAATCTATTATGACAACACAGCAACTCCAGAGCATAAGACAATCAACATGGGCAAATTTGTGTATACGTGTCCGCCAACTAGCAAACTAAGTACCTCATAATGACTCTTTGTTTCGTAGTCAGCAGTTTTGATATGCTAATAATGGTCAATGAACTACTTTTGGTATTGAACCATGCTTTGGTTTGTTAGGTCATTTGTAGATTCCAGTTAAGTTTCTGGATAAGCTGTGTGGCAGTTGATGAGAGAAGAGACTTGCTAATAAGTGATTTGTCATGTCTATTAGTAATTTCAATTTTGCTGATTTTATTAGATGAAATACGAAGTGGTGGAAAATATAACAAAGAATTTAAACAATATTTGTTGTTGGTTTTTAAGTCATTAGATCACAGCAGAACTAAACGCAACCGTTTAATGAAACAATTTGCTTGTGAGCAAAAAGAGTGAAAGGCAATGAAAATAAAAAAAACGTGCAATTTGAGAGAAGTAAAAAATACATGAAAAAATCTCGGTAATAAACAGATTATGGATGATGAGATCTTTGTAATAATTTCCAAAGAGGAAATTGCTGCCTTGTGACCACGAGGAGGAAATGAAAATGAGAAAATTCAAAACTAACACTTAAAATAATATCTAAATACGCCCTACAGACCTTAGTCAATCAACAACATTACTAGATAATTAGTTGTAATGAAGCAGAATTTGGAAGGTAGATTTATCAATTCCTCAGATTTAATAATTATTCATCCAATGGAACTTGAGATGTCATCAATGGATGTGTGGTTGTTTTGTAAAGGTGACACATTGAAAACATCATGATGACTATGACCATTACCGTGCGCACCACCACCATTACCATTATCACAGCATCACCATACCATCACCATCAGCATTATCATCAGCATCACCTCCACCGTCAATATTACCAGTACCCCCTTTATTGTCACCATCATGACAGTGCCTGTGATATGCAGACTTCATCAAGCAGAAATATCATTGATAGTTTCAATTTGAATAGAATAAGAGTTGACTATTAACAGTTTTAGGAAATCAAACGCAAGGGCAGCTTACCAAGGTAGATCTAGAACACAACACGGTATACAACATTAACCCCAGAAAGGCATTTCATTGTTGTTTTTTAAATCATCAGATAATAAGACAGCTAAATGTAACTGTTTAATGAAACAATTTGCTTGTGAGTAAAGAGAGTGAAAAGCAACAAAATCCAAAGAAAAAATGTGTGATCAATTTGAGAAAAGATTTCTGTGATAAACAGGTTACCGGTGATCAGATCTTTGTAATAATTTCCAGAGAGGAAATTTCTTCCTTGTGACTAGGAGGAGGAAACCAAAATGAGGCTGATCACAATTAACACTTAAAAACAATTTGTAAGCCTTCAGTTGTAAAACAGACTATTATGTAGGAAAACAATATCTAAATGTGTCCCCACAGACCATAGTCAATAAAACTATAACCATCTAAATTCCATAGTGTTACTATTCTGTTCATTTTGTGAGAAGTTGTTATTATTATTAATTTTTTTTCTAACTTCAAGGTACAATTATTATTTTATGCTCATTCTTGTATGAGCCATTAGCAGTATTTTCTTGCTCTTTCATTTGAAAGCCATTACGAGTAAGTTTGCCCTCTTTTGAGTGCTATTACTATATAATAAATGTTAATCAAAGTTTTGTAAGTGAATATTGATATCGCGACAAGCATTCAAAATATTTAGAAGGCCACTATTATTAGAAAGTAAGAGTAATGAAGATGAAAGGAATATTTTGATATGTCCAAAGCTGAATTTAGTAACATGAAGATATGTTCGTCACAATTACGTAGGATATTATATAGTTACAAATTTATCACTGTTAACCAACAGTACTATTAATGACTTTGTTTACAAATTAGGATATCAACCACTCCTATGCTATAGTACATTTTATTGATGAATATGGGTTAGTGAAACTCATAGAACGTACACTAAACTATGAAGTGCACAGTGGGGAATGTTGATTTGGAAAAAACTTAGAAGTAGCTGTCATTGCTTTAAAGAATCAGTTGTCACTGTTAAAGAAAAGGTAATTTGGTTACACACAAATATATGGTAAGGTTACAGAGGTTATGTTGAAGAGTGATACAAAAAGTGAACTTTAAACTATTAATAGGTAAGTACACCTTGATGTGTAGATGTTTATACTTCTACATTTTGTTATAGGCGTGTAGAGGAAATTAGTAGTTTTTGTTGTCTCCTTACCGCAAAAACGCTGTCAACAATTGAATCAATTGATGACATAGAGTCATACACATGGTTGACAGATCAACTGTATTACTAGATAATAAATTCTAATGATTTCGGATTTGAAAAGGGGATTGATACATTGCTCAGATGAGATAATTATCCATGCGATTGACGTTTGAGATTTCATCAATGGAGTTGTGGTTGTGTTCTAAAGGTGATAGATTAGAAACACTACCATAACTATAATGATCACTGCCACCTTTACCACTACCACCATCACCAAATCATCATTATGTCATGACGACCATCATTACCATCACTATCACCTCCACCACCACTATTACCATTGCCGCGATTATCACCACCATTATCACAGTGCCTGTGATATGCAATCTTTATGAAGGAAAACCAATGGTTAATTGAAATTTGAATAGAATAAGAATTGAGTGGTGACAGTCTTAGAAAATTAAAGGCAAGGGCAGCTTACAAAGGTAGATTTAGAACACAACACAGTGTGAAACATTCATTCCAGAAAGGCATTTACTTTATTTTTTTTTTCTTGGTCAAAAAGGAGGAGTTCTTGATCCTAGGTTGTGGTCTTTTAAGTGACACACCCGAAACCAATGCCTCATGGTAACCAGTAAAAGACGGCCACAAGACGAGATGAGAAAGGATGAATATCTCTCTCAATTAATGACCACAATTGGTGATAGAAGCCAAGTGCCACAACTTGTACGTCCGTGCTGCACGTACCAGTATGAGCTAACAGTGGACATTGGTCTTATGTTCAAAGGAGCACAAGTGTGAGTTTCAAAACCTCAACAGTCTAAGACTAAATGTTAATGTATCGTGGCACTATAACAATAGAGATTAGGGCCAAATGGAACTCCAGTAAAATCTATTACGACAACACAGCAACTCCAGAGCATAAGACAATCAACATGGGCAAATTTGTGTATACGCGTCCGCCAACTAGCAAACTAAGTACATAATCAGTTGTAACGACTCAGAATTTGGACAGTTGATTTATAAATTGTTAAGATGAAATAATTTTCCATGCAATGCAAGTTGACATGTCATCAATGGATTTGTGATTGCTTTCTAAAGGTGACACATTTGAAACATTACCACCACTATGACCATTACCACACGATCACCATATTATTACCATCAACATCATCACCATCACCTCCACTACCAGTATTACCATTAACGTCATTATCGTCATCATCATCACAGTGCCTGTGATATGATATTCATCAAGCAAAAACATAGTTGATAATTTAAATTTGAATAGAATAAATTGAGTAGTAGCAATTTTAGAAAATGAAAGGGAAGGGTAGCTTACCAAGGTAGATCTAGAACAGAACATAGTGTAGAACTTGTACACCAGAAAGGTATTTCATTGTTGTTTTTTAAATCATCAGATAATAGCACAACTAAACACAACCGTTTGATCAAGTAATTTGCTTGTAAGTAAAATCAGTGAAAAGCAATCAAAATCAAAAGAAAAAATGTGCGATTTGAGAAAAGATTTCCGTAATAAACATGTTATGAGTGATCAGATCTTTTTAATAATTTCCAAAGAGGAAATTTCTGCCTTGTGACTACGAGGAGGAAACGAAAATGAGGCTGTGATCACAATTAACACTTCAGGACAATTTGTAAGCCTTCAACTGTAAAGCTGACCATTAATGTGGGAAACTAATATGTAAGTGTGCTGCCACAGACCTTTGTTAATAAAACTAATAACCATCTACACTCCATAGTGTTACTATTGTCTTCATTTTACAAGTAATTGTTATTGTTATTGTTTTTTCTACTAACTTTAAGGTACTATTATTGTTTTTGTGCTCATTCTTTTATGAGTTATTACCGGTATTTTAGTGCTCTTTTATTTGAGAACCATTAGAAGTAAGTTTACCTGGCTCTTTTGAGAGCTATTACTAAAAAATAAATGTTTATCAAAGTTTTGTAAGTGAATATTCAAATCGTGATTAGTATTTGAAATATTTAGAATGCGACTGTTATTAGAAAGTAAAAGTACAGTAATGTGCAAAAGTAATGAGAACGAATTTCGTCGAATTTCGACGAATTTTGCCGAAATTGCGCGATATTTCGAAGAAAGCGAATTTTCGGCGATATTTCGATGAACCTATTCTGAAATTATCGAAATTTCGTGCAGGCATGCGAAATTTCTCATGGCATTTCGTTGTAGGCGGAACGAAATTTCGTTTGGGGAAGCGAAAATTTCGGTCGAAATTTCATTTGGGAGAGCGAAATTTCGCACGAAATTTCGTTTGAAGAAGCGAAATTTCGGGCAGCAATTTATTTGGCGGCGCGAAATTTCGCTTGAAATGTCACTAGCGGTAATTACAGGTATCCATTTCATCGCTTTAAATGACCCAGTCTTATGTTGAGTGTCGACGTGTTTTGATCCCGAGACACTGTCACGCTGTAACACTGAAATCGATTTGATCTTTGTTTTGTGGTTTTACCTGCCTCGAACTTCAAAACGAAGATCCGCGCAAAAACGCTTCATTTCACGCTAAAACAATCGATTAGGTCCTCGTCTTGTAGTTTTGCCCGCCTCGAACTTCAAAACAAAGACCCACTTTGACAGCAAAACACTGAAATCGATTAGGTCTTCATTTTGTAGTTGTGCCCGCCTCGAAATACAAAATGAAGACCAGCGCAAAAATGCTTCATTTGATGCTAAAACAATGAAATCGACTAGGTCCTCGTCTTGTTATTTTGCTCACCTCGAACTTCAAAACAAAGACACTCGCTAAAACGCTTTATTTCACGGCAAAACACTGAAATTGATTAGGTCTTCATTTTGTAGTTTTGCCCGCCTCGATCTTCAAAACGAAGACCCGCGCAAAATGCTTCATTTGATGCTAAAACAATGAAATCGATTAGGCCTTCGTTTTAAACGAAGACCAGCGCTAAAACTCTTTATTTCACGCTAAAACATTAAAGTCGATTAGGTCTTCGTTTTGTAGTTTTGCCCGCCTCGAATTAAAAAACAAACCCGCGCTAAAATGCTCTATTTGACACTAAAACATTTGAGTTGTGAACTCGCCCTAGTGTTAAAATATCTTTGCAATGATACTGAAACGTGACGATGAGAAATATATAATGCTAGGTTACAGCCATTTGAATGAACCAAAAACGAACTCCTGGCCGCCGTATCGGTAAGATCTGTTGTGAGAAGAGAGGAAGAGAGACGCCGAGTTTGAGGTGTGATTTTTTTACTTTCCCTTGAGGTTGTTTTCACGCAAATGGACACAATGGAGATCGAACGTACTTGTATTTGAAGGATTTAGACATTAACTTGTTGTTGTTAGCTAAGCGAAAGAACAACAATTGAACAAGTCCCTAAATCACAAGTAAGTTTATCGGTCTTGCGAAATTTCACTGAGCACGTGTTCACGTTAGTCTCGTTCCACTGACCATGCATTTTCGCCGACATTTCGTTTGTTCGAAATTTCGCATGGCTCATTTTTGCGAAATTTCGCTGATATTTCGTTCCGTTTAGCGTGAATTTTCGCTAATATTTCGCTTGTGCGAAAAATCGCTCCTTCGATTTTTCGATGTGCTGTTCGAAATTTCACACGATCCTACGAAATTTCGCATGTCTAATGTGCGAAACTTCGAGCGAAAAATCGGCGAAATTTCGATGAGAACAAAGCGCGAATTTCGACGAAATTCGCTCTCATTACTTTTGCACAGTACTGTAATGACGGTGGAGGGAATATTTTGATATGTCCAGAGCTGAATCTAGTAACATGAAAACATGTTTGTCAAAACAACAGCACAATTACGTGGGATATTATATAGTTACAAATTTATTACCATTAACTGACAGTACCATTAATGGCTTTGTTTACAAATTGGGCATATCAACCACTCCTATGCTATAGTAGATTTTAATTCATGAATATGAGTAGCAGTATTAGGAAATTAAAGGCAAGGGCAGGTCACCAAAATAGATCCAGAACAGAACACAGTGTGGAACATTCACCCCAAAAAGGCATTACTATGGGGTCTCTCTGGCGTTAAAGGTCTTAGTTGACAAGAATTTATTTTATTTTGGAGAACACCAAAAAGGAGTTAGCTGAATGTTTGTCATTTCTCAGTTTTGTGATTCAAATCAAAATTATCAAACCTAAAAAGTAGGTATCAAGAGGTTATCTATGGAATTGAGATACTACGATTTTCAACACTGAAGTACTCTAAGAGTCAATGTCAACGAACTATGACAGCATAACAATTATAGAAATTAGGGCTAAATGGAATTTAAGTAAAATCTACTACGAAAAGACAGCAACTGCAGAGCATAAGATAATCAACATTGGCGAATTTGTGTATACATGGCTACCAACTAGCAAACCAAGTACCTCATGGACGTGTGGTTGTGTAAGTGACCAACGCCATGAAAGCTTATACACTATAACCATGGTAAGCACTACTATTTCAAGAAATCGGATACCCATCGAACGTGCAGCATTTTGTCCTCCAACATGATGCTACATTTTACTTACACTCCAGCATACATTAGGATATAACCTTACAGATCAATAGCACCCCCAAGGATCAACGGTGAACATGTTTATTGATTAACCCATAGAGCAGCCACTGCCCAGGTCAGACACAAGTAACGATGGACCAAATCTTTACACTCCCCCTCCCCTAACACAACCACAACTGCGATGCGCACTTGATTTGGGCTTAAGTTAGCCGTGTACTAACATACCCCCCGCCACAAACCAAGATCAGACTGGAAATCACCAAGCCGAAGTAAGAAGATTCATAAAGCTACCAACTTCATTTAAAGATTATGAAGTTATATAATGCCCGCTATTATCATTTGGGCTACATAACAACACAATTACCTTTTATGATAACAGTGATAACAAAGTCTTGTATAACTACTATAGTAATGTTGTAATTGCAAGGGGAACGTGTGTCTCATTAGTAATATAGTTTTTTTCTTTGTCAAAAAGGGGGAGATGTTGACCCAAGTTTTTGTTCTTAGGTCTTCTAAATGACACAGCCGGAACCACGCCCTACAGTAACCAGTAAAACACGGCCATGGACGAGATCAAAAAGGATGAATATTTCTCCAAATTAATGATCACAATCGCTGGAGACTCTCGATGACAAAAATGAGGTGCTACAAGCTGTACGTTCATGCTGGACGTATGAGCATGATCTAACAATGGACATTGGTGTTATCTACAAAGAAACACAAATGATAATACCGCAATCTAAGCAAGCTGAGATGCTGGTTAAAATATATGGAAACTACTTTGGTAGTAAATCAGATATACGTCTCGTAAGGAAAGTATTATTCTGGTCTGGGATAAGACAAGGAGTATCTTATATGTGCAACAAGTGTACTACCTGTGCATAGCATAGATCAACATGAAGAAAAGAACCTATGAGATAACCCCTGAAACGAACAGTAGTATCGCGAAGATTAGGCAAGAGATCTTCATGCAAAGACAGAAACGCGTGTACGCTACATTGCTATAAACTAGGATGACACTAGGGATCACGAACTCGAAGTTAAAATACAAACAAGATTCCTCAATCCAGCAACTTAGTTCAAAGATAATAAAGTTACATTAACATTTGGTTTACATAATGCTTCATCATGCTATATTCCATCTACAGGCCTTGCTACACCACAACACAACCTTGTACATCATTACCATCGCTAAGGATCAGCATTGAGCAGTCCACTGATTAACTTATAAAGAAATCACTGCCCATGTCGGACGCAAGTAACAGTCGATCAGATTTCAACAATTTCCCCTACTACAACCATAAGAAGCAAGCACACCTGATATGGGCCCAAATAAGCCGTCTACTAACACATCTCCCGTTATAAACCACGATGACACTACGAATCAGGAATTCGAGTGAGATGTTGACCCAACTTTTTGTACTTAGGTGCTCTCCGAGGCAAACTATATCTGGGCCACTGAGAGCCGCCATTGGTTGTTTTGGTTGTAGAAAAAACCCTTGTAACCAACAAAGGACTAAAGACTATGTTGATTCTAGTGTTGATTGAGTTATCAATCTTCCCTGTGTCGTCTTCGCCAGCCAACATTGATAATCAATGGATCTTCCCTGAGGTGAAATCTTATAATTGACAAACAATTTTGTGTTGGATTGGAGACAACTGCAAAGGAGTTTGTTGAATGTTTTTCCTTTTTCAGCTTTCTTATAAAAACCAATATTATCAAAGATGAAAACCACATGTGAAAAAGGTAAATGTTGTAGATAGTGCGGAAATAAAAGAGCAATGATAATTTAAATTTGAACAAAATAAGAGTATAGTGGCAACAACATGACAAAACCAAAGGGAAGGGTACCTAACCTAAGGAGATGTAGAACAATGCAGAATGTAGAAAATTCACCATAAAATAGAATTTATAGGGCAATAATTTGTAAACTCTCAATTGTGAATTGGAACTCAACTGGATAATCCTAATTATCAAAGAGAACAAATTTTGTTGACTATGTTAAATCCATATGTGATCTGGTAGAGTTTGTTCTGTTCAGTTACAAGGTTTGGCAACGCTTGATATTGAGACAAAATAAAAAAGGTGTGGGAATTTATACCTGAAAAGTTATATTATTATTAATATATGTTTTTGAATGATATATGAATAAATCATACATGAACTGCGGAAATGAAATCAAATGAAGAATGATCCTCACAGTTGTGAACGCAATTTATGCAATTGCGAAAAGAAGCCTGAAAAAAATTCAGGACTTCAACGGGGTTTGAACCCATGACCTCGCGATGCTGGTGCGATGCACTAACCAACTGAGCTATGAAGCCACTGACGTTGGGAGCAGGTCAATTGTGGGTTTATATGTTCCCGTGAAAGAAATGAGTGTGAATGATATATGAATAAATCATACATGAACTGCGGAAATGAAATCAAATGAAGAATGATCCTCGCAGTTGTGAACGCAATTTATGCAATTGCAAAAAGAAGCCTGAAAAAAATTCAGGACTTCAACGGGGTTTGAACCCATGACCTCGCGATGCTGGTGCGATGCACTAACCAACTGAGCTATGAAGCCACTGACGTTGGGAGCAGGTCAATATAAACCCACAATTGACCTGCTCCCAACGTCAGTGGCTTCATAGCTCAGTTGGTTAGTGCATCGCACCGGCATCGCGAGGTCATGGGTTCAAACCCCGTTGAAGTCCTGAATTTTTTCAGGCTTCTTTTCGCAATTGCATAAATTGCGTTCACAACTGCGAGGATCATTCTTCATTTGGTTTAATATATGTTTTGTTGTAAGAAAATCATTCCTATTATCATTACTTTTTTTTTCTTATTACTAGTAATACTATTCTTGATAATATTGGTTGTATGATTGTCATTGTTATTATCATTTTGAAAGTAGTAGTATTTCGTAAGTGTCTATTTATAGTGTCTATGATTTTCTTAGTTATTATTATTATTATTTTATTTTTATGACCATTTTATTGGTATTACTATATCCAACAATAGCACTATTATTAGAGCTACTAATGACATCATTGTATGATTTCTTGTTATTGTTCGTCACTTTGTTTTTGAGAACGATCATATACGGTACTTGATCAAATGTGTGAATGAAATGAAGGCTTTAGTTTCAGTGGTGAACGAACCAAGCTCTGAAAGAAGTAACGACAGATGATATGCACGAATTTTTCAAGTACACTGGTTATATCAATATTTAGAATAGCTTTTTTGTCCTAATAACACTTTGACCAACGATCGTGTTAGTCATGTAACACAGAAACAGTTTAAAAATGTATCCGACAAGAAGGTTAAATAAAACATAAGTTGTTCTTTCAGTTCGTAAATATTCAACACTTTACACTACCTATACCACGGCGAGAATGTTTTCAAATAATTTCAAACAGATGTCACTAAGTAAAGAAACGCAACGGTTTGTCAAGACTTGCAAAGATCTGAACAGATAAAGTTTTTCTTAGTAAATCGTGATACATTGCTTTAGTTAATACTGCGAGTATCTGAAAATTTTCGGACTTGAATTATAATTAATATAGCCGATACATAAACTTATAACATTCCTGTGATTTGTAACACGACACTAAAAATAACAAGAGGCTACAATTAGCCTAAACTCGGGCTTGCAAAAAACAGTATTGTATCCCTAACTTAGCGCTAAACAAAAGAATAGAGGGAAGTCTGTCTTTCTTACATCGGACGCATTGTGTTTAGCTTGTGTTGGAGTCTATTTCTTTAGACCCCTATCAACATATATTCCTCTAAAATACAGCTCAACCATTGAGAACAATAATTATAACACTTGTAAAAAATATTTCTAAAAGAACAAGAAAAAGAGAAACAGAAAAATAAAGCCTGTGATATATACCACTAAAAGACATCGAACCCGGGTTAGCTGCGTCACAGGCAAGAACAGTGACCTTTAGGCCACAGAGGTTTATCGTTTTGCAAGGTGATAAAAATAGTGTATTGATTCCAAAAAAAAACTAAGCACACTTGTTTTCGCTTCGATGGATAATTGTTTGAGAAAGGAAACGCTTATTGAACGATGTAGGATTTTTTTCGCATAAACGTTAATGGAGTACGTCTCGGTGAAATGTGAGTAGAAAATTAATTTGCAGAGTGAAACTGTTTACAAACACTTCTCCTTTGTTGTCTCATGTTATTATAATCGGCTCCGAAGCACAAGACCTAGAAAACTCAGACCCCCCCAATCTGGAAAACTCAGACCCCCTCATGAACAGAGATAATTCATTTTGCCCACGTTTATTGCACTTTGAAAATTTCTATAGTTATGAGGGGGTCTGAGTTTTCCAGTTTGGGGGGGGGGGGGTCTGAGTTTTCTAGGTCTCGTGCTCCGGAGCCGATTATAATAACGTGAAGTGTTTGTTATCTGCGACAAATAGAGGGTGTAACATTTCAGCGCACTGAACGGCGATATTTCATTTTGTCCACGTTTATTTGACTTTGAAAATTTGTATAGTTTTGAGGGGGTCTGAGTTTTCCAGATTGGGGGGTCTGAGTTTTCTAGGTCTGAGGTCTGAGGTCTGAGTTTTCTAGGTCTGAGTTCTCCAGACACCCGATACGGGGAACACGGCGGCAATCCATCTGAAGTTAAATTTTGGTCATGTTAAAAGCTTTGTTCTCGCTGTTGAACTTGCAAACATTCGTATAGACACTTCTCTTAACATATTAGTTGTTCAGACTTGAAAGACACAAGGTGAATCGACGTTTTCCGATACGTGACAACAGGCATCATTCTTGCTGTTGATATGAGATCTACACTTCCGAATCACTCGGCCGTGAAAGGTCAAACTCCCTTTGTCTGTAGTCCCTAATTTTTGGCGCTCTCCTCGCGTCGCGTCTCCTCGCAACTTCGCGCGCGCACGTGTCTTTCGCCCGCCCCACAATCCATTGCCAAAATTAGACTACTTGCAGTCTACTGAAGCAGACACAAGGAAACACGGCAGTCCATCTGGAGTTAAGTTTACTCATGTTAAAAGCTTTCTTCTCGCCGTTGAACTTGCAAACATTTGCATAGACACTTCTCTTAACATATTGTTTGTTCAGACTTCAAAAGACACAAGGTGAATCGACATTTTCCAATACGTGACAACAGGCATCACTCTGTTAAAAATAGTTAGTGCTTGCACAGAAACGCCGGAAGTGAGCTTTGTGGATGATACTCGACGACGAAAAAGAAGAACCGTCGGTAATCTTAGACCCGGGTGCCGCGCGAGATGCGGGCCGCCCGAGTAATAACACACCTGTTCACTCGCTTACTAGTTTAGCAGCAGTAAAAAGTAACGAAAGGGCATAATGAGGCTCGTCAACATCAGGCTGCTTATCACTAATAGTAATTTCTGACTGTTCAGTGTTTTTCGGTGTCCATGAGTACGACTTTAGGCTTTCTGTAATCACCATTTCGAGGTACAAATCTTCATCTTCGATGGTAGTAGGCACATCGGTGAAAGGCGTGCCGACAGAAGCAGTGCAGGTACTTGTAACGGTGCAACTTTTCACTGAACTGTTGGGTAGGATGCCTTTCCCTGGAAATGTAATACCTTTTTGCTCCCACAGGTGTTTTACAGGGTTAACAGGTGTTTGCTCGAGCTCTAGCGCCTTTTGTCGGCTGGTGACGGCGGAACTCTTGTCATATTCATGGATAAGTTTCTGAATTTCACTGTGTCGAGAACTTTGTCGTTGCAAATTCTCTCCAGTTTTCTTATATCTACTGACAAGAAGCCATTGTGGAACCTTTTCTCCAATAACTGTCTGTGCTAATCGTCCTCGCAAAGTACAGCAAAGACGTAGCTCAACAAGGTCGAACCGAAAGCATATACAAGGCGCCTCTGGCAGCCGCTATACGGTCCATGTATGACCTTGGAGCACAGCCTACAGCCAGCTCGAATAAGCCGTATGTTGGTTTTTGCTGAGGGAGGAAAACCGGAGTACCCGGAGAAAAACCCTCGGAGCAGGATCGAGAACCAACACAAACTCAGCCCACTTATGGCGTCACCACCGGGAATCGAACCCGGTGCCACATTGGTGGAAGGCGAGTGCTCTCACCACTACGCCATCCCTGCTCCCTAGTTGTTGTTCTCAGGTATTTTTGAGGATTGCTATTTATTAGGTCCGCCTGAACTTTTGCAGCGAATGTATTACAGCGGTGATTATATTGGCGTGAACACCTAAAATATGTCTGGAATGTTTATTGTGTTGTAACCAATCACAGGCGAGATCTTCACACTACAGAAACCACAGGCAACGAACGGTTTCCTATCTGTCACGGAACAAATTATTTTCGTGTTATTTTAACATTCAGTCTCTTTACAAGTAAACAATTGCTTTTCCTTCCTATTTGTTTACAATGTATGCTATAATAGCAAAGAATACATGTTTGAACGATTTTGAAATAAATTACAAAGCCGAAATGCCGGGCCGACGCATGCGACGATTTGGCGCTAGAATTTTCTGATTTCCATCGCTTCGCGGCTATTGCAGCAAGCGTTAACACTTTTTTGTTAGGTCAGGGAGATTTACTATTTTGGTAATTTATTATTCTTTTTCTTGGCAGCTAGTAATAAAGTTGAAATTCGAGAGTTCTTGTCGATGTTTTCGTTTCTGATAACATAATCCTTGCTAATATTTTTTGTAGAACAAGGGGATTGGATTTATGTGCGCTAACGATTGAACCTTTGAACTACTGTGTCGGCAGAAGTTCCTTGATCGCAAGATCGCAAACTCGAAAACCACCGATCAAATTCAACATCTATGGAATGATTGACACATCGCGCAAAGTAAACAGCCCAATTTTCGGTATTCGTTCCAAAATATAATTTTGCTTTTTCTCTGAAGGCATTTATGCATTTGATATCAGGGGGATTACATGCTGTAGGAAACTAGTTATGAGGGGATTTAACCAAGAAGATTTTAAGTCCCCTTTGGATGCGATTATTAGCACATTTTGCGCGCAAAAGAAAAAAAACATGGTTTTGTCCGATCGCAGTTTTTCTTACCAAAAGAATCTCCGTAAATGTCCATAAACTCGCATGTTACAACCCAACGGCTTTATATTGTTGAATGTATAGCTGAAAATTTATTTTTCTAAGAATACACGATTGTTCATTTTTATTGTCTTCATATAATATGGTCGTCGTCGCGTCGCATTGGCTTCTAAATTTTTCTTTCTAAAATCGAACGATGTGCTGAATGCGGTCCTCAGCACTGATCTTGGGGAGCAGTGGTGTTTTAAATTCCTAATAAGACAGCTTGTATCCTTAAACATGTTAAACAAAACGAAAATAATTTGTTCCGTGACCGATAGGAAACCGTTTGTTGCCTGTGGTTTCTGTGGTTTGAAGATGTCGCCTGTGATTGGTTACAACACAATTAACATTCCAGACATATTTTAGGTGTTCACGGCAATATAATCACCGCTGTAAGGCTAGCGGAATAACTATCTTTCTTCAACATAATATCCAGTTCTAATTGCTTGAGTTTGGTCTTCGCAGATTTAAGGTCGGACTCCATTTTTTTGAAATATTTCTCCTCTTCTGGTGTCGCTTTATCTCTTCACATATTGTAGTAGAAGAACAGGGTGCAAACGAACACATAGTTTTGTTGTGCCCCGAATTGTGGCAATTCGAACAGGGGGTTTCTTGCTAGTTTCAAGCAACTTGAAGCTACTCTCGAACTCAAATACGTCATGTTGTTTCTTTGCAACAGTTTGTTCAGCATCCTGCTTTTCTTGCTCAAGTTTTTTAGACAATTTCTAAGTGGGAGATTCATAAGCTACAGTGTCTGAAGCTTTTGACTGATTAAATTCGGCTTCCAGGCATCGCGCCATTAGATGTTTAGGTTTTTTTAGCCACATGAACGCTCCCGCTTGTTGGCGATGGTGATGGCGAAGTGTGGAGGCGTTTATGTGAAGCAGTTTCTTGTGAAGTTTGAGCTAGCTCACATATCTTTAGTTTAATCACCTTGAGGTTTCTCTTGCAGAGTCTTACGCAGTTTCTATCATGTCAATAAATGAATCCAAGTCATCTGCGGGGAGCTCGATCCAGTCATTGTTGTCTGCGTATTTTAAGGTGATTCCTCTCAATTGCATGGCGCATCCTTACTGCGCATGATTTATGGCGTCATTTGGCGCATGCTCGCGTACACGCACATTAGAAATACGGTGTATTTGCCTTGACAATGAGCTTTGTCAACCGAAATTTTCCCTTTGTTGTCGTGTTGCAAAGAAACGAGCACGGTGACCACCCTTTTTTATTGGTGTTATTTACTCGTAATAGGCACACAAAAAACATATTTTAAGGAGAAAAAAAGTTTAATAGCAGAAGTTGGATTATTTCCATATAAATTACATGAAACTCTGCATTTGGAGGCAGGGAGGAGTATGACATGATGACGCAGTGGTCCACTTTTCTTACATTATTTACAAGATCGGGCAATTTGAATTCGTTATACTGAAAGATTATCGCCCAGACACACAATTAGGCTCTGGGTTTCAATACTTTTCATAGTTTTTGCAACATAATAACAATTTTTTTCGGTTGTTCAAGTTTCGAACATTTCTCGCGCAACCCCCTAAAGTCGATCAGAAAAACAGGCATGCAGGGCGAAAAGAAGCATGGTGACCCCATCTTTTTATTGCATTTTTTCAATGTCCTATCTCCATGGATATTCGATTATGCCAAATTTGAAAAAATCTTAATAGTACATACTTTTCAGGGGAATTACCTTAAGCTCACTTCCTTGCCGCGAAGGCCAGTGAATCTTGTCAAGATACGATCTAGCAAGGACTCCATGCATAATGTTTTAACTTCCTGTGATGACAAAAAAAGTTTTACACATTTTTCTTTTGGACCTCTGACCTTAAATTCGTATCTATTCATCTTGTTCAAACTAAAGTGGAGCTAAATTTAACCGTCCGCGATCGACGTGATTTCAGTTTCGTACGTGCAGCACAAACAGCTGTTTACGCGGGGGGCGAGAATTCCTGGAATTCGTTGTTAAAAGTGGGCGAGGCAGTGATACGAAAATTCGGGCCCATTTCACAGTTCGGTGATTTTCGTAGTATTTAATACATTATTTTTGCAGTAGAGTTAGTTGTCTTTTTTCGCTTTTGCATGGTCTCGACAACCTCGCGTACCACACTGTTGACCTCTCTCTGCCAACTGGGTGTTAAAAACTAAGTGAAAAAACATCAAAATGTGTGGGGAAACACAATTGACAAAGGCGTATTTTCTAACTAACGATTTTTGAGCCAATAAGATTGCTTTAAAGCCTCGGTTTTTGCTGCAGCTGTCTCCGGGAATTTCTTGTCGGAACACCTCCAGTATTTCTTGACGGATTTTTTCGATATCGGGTTGCGCAGGCCGCGGGGGTGCGCGTTTTTTCACCAAGAACCTCATGCGCGGAAATTTCTTGGGGTCGCGGTGGTGTTACATTTCACTGAAATACGGAATGTTCCGATGGTTACAGATATCGTGTTCTTGAGTGACCTTGTGATTGGTTGAGACGTGAGAATATTCCGCCAAGAAAACCGTCTTTGAAATAGTTTTCTGATTAGATCACAACCGGAATATACCGTGAAAAAAGATCCTTAAAAGAGTACAAATTAAAAAAAAAACCATTCCAATTTATTCCGGTGTTATTCCGATGTCATTGTGATTAATTTCGGTGCCATTCTGGTTTGAATTAAGAAATACAACATGATAGAAATGCATATAACATCAAATGGAAACTCGGAAAAAAAAAATCCGAGTTCCAGATGGAGGGTCGTGGGTTCAAATCCCATCTGGAACTCGGATTTTTTTTTTCCGAGTTTCCATTTGATGTTATATGCATTTCTATCATGTTGCATTCTGGTTTGTTCTGGATAATTCTGCTTCATTTCGGTGCCATTTCGGTTCACTGTTCCGGTTCATTTCGGTGCCGTTCTAGTTCATTCCAGCTTATTTCGGTTCATTCTGGTTCATACATTTTTTACTAGATTTATGGTTTGGTTTTGGGAAAGTTAGATTTGTGTTTAAAGAGGTTAGGATCTGACTTACAATGGGCGGAGATTGGTGTTATTGACAAACACTCCATCCTGCAATCTATCCAACTGATTGTTGCTCAGAAACCTACAAAAATAGAAATACGCTGTTGAAAGACACTAAACTGGTTTGTTAGTTTAATCAAATATAAGGAACTTTTTGAATGCCGTTAACTTGGTTTCGTTTTCTTTGTCTAATCAAACAGAAACAGGTTGTTGAAGGCCGTTACGTTGGTTTGTTAATTTAATCAAACAAGCTAGAGGGTACAATCCTACTTTATTGTTCGTAGAAAGCGTAGTTTTATTTCAACAGTAGTTCAAGACCACTGAGTAGGGCTCCAGAGGGGGGGACACGTGGGAGAGAGAAACTACATTTATATATTGGCTATATATGTGTGGCGCCCCAAGTTCTGCAGCTGTTTTGGTGTGAAATGAGGTATGGATTTTTATCATATTGGTCGAAACTGAATAAGGTATGGTTTACCTAAACTAGTTTTAAATCAGGTATGTTTTTTAGAAGAAGCTACTTTTTCGTGTAATAAGTCTCAAACAGGGTATCGAATTTAGGATAGGATGACGGTTTCAAGAAGCGGGTTGTGCTGGCCAAAGAGCCTCAGAACTCAATGGACGAAATTGTCCGCCATTTCGAATGTTTTACAGATTATCTTGTAAACTGGTTACCAAACTTGTTCCCAATTCGCCGTTCTTTGTTCCTCATATTAGTAACAATCATTTATCAGTGTGAATGATATATGAAATAAATCATACATGAACTGCGGAAATGAAATCAAATGAAGAATGATCCTCGCAGTTGTGAACGCAATTTATGCAATTGCGAAAAGAAGCCTGAAAGTCCTGAATTATTTTCAGGCTTCTTTTCGCAATTGCATAAATTGCGTTCACAACTGCGAGGATCATTCTTCATTTGAAATCATTTATCAGGCGATAACTTTTATCAAGTGATAAAAACACCATAGGAGCACGAAGTCACAAACCAATCAAAATCGACTATTTGCATGGTTAAAAAAAAACTATAATTCATGCATTTCCATGATAACAGTCAACCAGTCAGGCGACAAATTGGAATTATTCAAACTCATGATAATAAAAAGCTTTAGTAAGCCCCGTGCCTTTATTAACCTTCCCCACTTCTGGCATTCTAGTATTTCAGCTTCCTGGTATTCCGCATTCTGAGTTTTCTGACTTAATTTTCACCGGTCAGCAATTCGGACCCACCCATTCGAAAATTAAAGACCATCACTGTCCTTTATGTTGAAGGTACTTTAAAATTTCCTGCTAAATTGTTGTCATATTATTTAGTGCGATTTTAACATAAGAATTTGGCTTATCCAAAATAGAAAGAAACTAAGAACGTACTGAAACTCGAAGATGATATTTTGATTACCTCAGCTGTATGTTGGTTACCTTTCCCGCGGGGCTGAAACGAGAAATTCACTCATGCGAACGAATTATTACTGTTAAACGTTAAACCAAACAGTGGTGTTGAGGTATACTTTCGTTTAAGGAGAAACATTTGAACAACTTCTTTGTAATTTTTTAATATGACTTCTCAAATTTAACAATGTTTGTATGATCAATAGATACTCTTACCTTATGAAATGGTGTGTTCTTGATCTACATGTTGACAAAGTAAAATATCACTTTGAAGGAGCCAAACTTGGATACAATGCAAAGAAAATTGGATCTGATGGACCTGATATAAAAAAAAATCGGTAGCATAAAAAAACTACAATTTGGAATTTAAGTAGTACGTAAAATGTACTTTTTAAAATCCTTTAAACTGTAGAATATTGAAGCAAGTTAGATGTAATTGGAAATAAGCTAAGCATTTTATTATAAGCTTAAACTTATAAAAGTACAATAAAATATGAAGGCTGCCCAATTCAACACATTCTTAGAAATAAGTATTTTAATACAAATGGAATATAGCCAAAATAAGTTACCTAATAGTTAATTTTTGGTCAACTTTATAAAATATGGGAAAATGTATCAACGAGAATTGTTTGAAACATTTCTTCTCCATTAAATTTCACCAAGGGAGAAAGCGCGCCAGAACGATTGCGATCCTTTAACTGTTTTCTTTCCAATTCAACACATTCTTAGAAATAAGTATCTTAATACAAATGGAACATAGCCAAAATAAGTTACCTAATAGTTAATTTTTGGTCAACTTTATAAAATATGGGAAACCGTGTCAACGAGAATTGCTTGAAACATTTCTTCTCCATTAAATTTCACCAAGGGAGAAAGCGTGCCACAACGATTGTGATGTTTTAGCTGTTTTCCATTGTTAAATGTTACATCTTATTACTTACAGAAATAATGCTAATCATCGAATCTGCGATCAGACACAACATTACAATGATTTAAGGTCATTTTAGCGAGTCAAAATGTAACTTTTTCTCGACTAGTCATCACTTGTCAAGGTGTTTTCGTAAATGATTACAGCTCACCAAAAATATTTGATGTCTTCGATTTTCCAGCCTGTTTGAAACATTCCTACATGTTAGCAGATTCCTGACTGGGTTACAATCTTATTTGCGTAAGTTGTTGTTCTCCCTAAATGAAGCTGGCTGTTCGGATTGCCATCTTGGAGGAAGAAGTTCTGTTCTCCCACGAGCTACGATTAATTTAGAATGCACGGTTAGAGATTTCTGGATGAGGGAGTGTCAAAATCTGCGCCAAATTTTATTCAAGGGTGGGGTACCACAAATTTTACAGGACATTTTTCGACTATGGTTCAGTACTGAAAACTGAGTTCCACTTTTGTCGTTGACACAAAATTGTCATTAAAATATAAGGATGTTGGAATGCTACTATAATAAAAATTAATCATCTTAGAAAACCAACTACTTCAATTATTTCTATTGTTACCTCCCCTCTCGTGTGGGTGAAATATTTTACAGTGGTGAAAAAGACAGCTGCGTGAAGTTGATACGTACGTACGTGGCTTCACTTTGTGTGAAAATTATAAACTGGGTACAACAAACTGTTCCTTCAAATGTTATCCGGAAATGGACCATTTTAGGTAATCACCTAAATAATTGTCGGACGATCTCGTTGTCTTTATAATTAATAAGCTAAATATAAGGATATAACGTCAACCTTATACTTTTGAAAAAAACCCAAAAAAGTAGTTTAAGTTCACCATTCTACCTACGTACGTTACAATGCTCCCATAATTTTACCTCAACAATATGCATTCAAACATACGTAATTTACTGCGTGTTACCACATCATGGAGTCTTGCGATTACAACATCACCCACTCGTCTGATCCAAGCAACCCCCACAACCTCAGTACAACTCGCGTTAGGTTTGTCAAAGACTTTCAAGAAACAACATTTTGGCTCTTGTGAAGAAAAATTATAATTCGTACAAATGGTCATTGTCCACGTTGGATAGACGCTTAAAAACATTGGGATTGATGTGCATTCAACGTGACATACGTGTAGATGATATCGTCAAAATTATTGAAGAAGAAAATGGTTGCACAGTGTCTAAAAAAATAATCAGATGTCGGAAAATGGTTCAAATCTTGAGGCAACGTTATCATCTCCGTGTAAACCAATCTCTTGTTACTCAAGCTTTGGACAACCTCATGAATTCCTCCAAAAATGTTAGTACACATTTGATGGTAAGGCACCAAAATGTAAGCTTTGTCTTAGAATTCAATCACATCATTATCATTACAATTTGTTAAAATTCATTTCCTTTTTCATTTAAAACAAATATTACCTTATGGTACCCACTGTCAATACGATTTCAGCTTCTACTCAGTTTCCTCACTACATCCATGTTAGTTTTTGCGACAACTCTATGGAAGTATTACAATCTTTTTGTGTAACCAAATAAATAACTGTTCCCCTTTTTTTTATTTGTTATTCTTTTTCCTTTTAGATCTTTCAAGCAAATTGGTGTGTCTTGGCTAAAATGGCCTCCACTACATAACATGAAGACTTCCTGAACAGCAGCGTTATGGTTCTCATTTTCTTTGTCATTTTTACAATATAGAGAACTACCCCAGGTGAAAAAAAAAATTGTGAAATCAATTTCTTTGTCATGTTTACTATGTGAAAACATCAGATATTTCAAGTCATTACTCATGTTATAACTAATGTTTTATAACTTATATATCAAACAAACAATCATAGTCAAAAAACAATTAAACCAACAACTACAAGCATTTTATTAATGTTATCATAACACCTTCTGATAAGCAAACAACATTATTTCGAAAAAAAAAAAACCAAAAACAACATGATTGTCACATATCAGGCACAACCAGTGGTCTTATATATTTGACAGTTCTTCAAGTTAAAGCTTGTCAACTTCTCAACTAACATCAAAAAATCTTTAAGCTTGTGAACAACTATGATAATAGAGATATTGTCTCGGTTGACTTGATTGTTTATATGTTACTTAAAAGTCATTTTTTCTTTTCAAGACACATAGTAATTATAAATACATGTATTAACTACAACTTTACTTTTGTTGTAATCTCTTTTACAGTTGGTTTGTACAATTGTAAAGACTTAATTACAATACTTCTGTCAATTAAATAATTCAAAATACAGATAGTTTTAAATGGATATTCAATAAACATACAATTACATCTGAAAACACTGAAAATGATCATGTTCTTAAATACCTCTATTTTCAAAATATTAAGAAAAAGCATGTCTTGACAGACATTCGTACAGTGGTCCACCTTTATAAGACAATTTTCTAAACCCCCATCAACTAAGTCCTGGATGTGCTAGAGATCACTTCTTAATATATCAATAGTTCATTACTAAAGCCACGGCCACACAAGCAATTTTTTGCTAGCGCCGGTGATGCAATTTTTTTCAAAATTTGTTGCGTTGCCAGCGTACCAGGGTGGCTACACAAGTGACAAATTGAAGGCAGACAATCTGTGCGATTTTCTCGTGAATGTTTCAAGTTTGGCGACTTTTTTCTTGCGATTTTTCTCACATCCCTGCATGATGGTGGCTACACTTGCGATTTTCATCTAGCGCTGGCAAGGCGACAACATTTGGAAAAATCACATCACCAGCATGAGCAAAAATCGCTTGTGTAGCCGCGGCTTAACAATAAATTGTACAAAAAATATCAATTTCTACTAAGTGTACATCTGTCAAGTAACATTCTGTATTAGAGATTTTCTTTCAAGCAAATCATTTCTTATATTTATAACAATCATTAACACAAAAACTGAAACAGTTTTTTGCACAACAATTATATATTTTTCTTTCATCAAATAAAACAGTTGTTCTCTTCAGTATCATTTTGTATTATTTTCCTGTTCTTTAACACAATTTGCTTGAAACTTTAACCACATCTTGATTGTACTGGAAGTTATCACTTCCATATTATTCCATTCTGAAATACATTTTTTTAACAACGACAACTTTGATTACACAAAAAAAGTAAACCAAAACCTATAATTATCAAATGAATCTCATACAACTTTTCAGACAATAACATATTCATCATTATTTTGTTAATGAACTTATTGATGAAACAAATTTTGTGAAAATGTTGTAGGTTACTTTTACCCCTTTGATCAATAACATTGCCTCAGTTAACTCTAGTTCAGATGATGTATCACCATCCACTTGTTTACCACTATTTTCCTGGTTGTTAAAAATAGCAATCGCTTCTCTTGCTTCTTTGTCATTAAATTTCAATATAACATTCTTTTCCTGTACCAAAATGTTAAGTGAAAGATAGCACTATTCTGATGTTGAAACTAATTGTTTTAGTCCACAAACCTCACAACTATGTAACTTTGACTGCAAGTTGTTTAATCTCTTTTTACACATCTTATTCTTGCACTTAGCATAACGGGATATCATTTGAACCCCGTCAAAATGATCTATCTCAATTGTTGTCTCATCATCAGTTATCGTTTGCTCATATAATTCCTTCACAACTGGAAATCTATCTTTACTTTGCACTTCACTCACAATAGTAGCATTACTAACAGATAAAAAAATCTGTGACAAGTAAGTGCGAAGACGAGCATTTGAGATTCTGTAATATTTATCATTCTCAAATTGTGAAATAGCCTCACCCCAAACAGTCATATTTATTGCACCACTTGAATCAGCAATTTTACATTCCAACTTTGTTACTTCTGCGTCTTCATCAAGTTTCACTTTCTTAGGCTGTGTCACGATATGAACTTTGCCAATTGTGTTGACAACATCAAATTCCTTGAGTTCTTTAATATGACAAATCTCAACAGGATGTTGTTCCTCAGGTTCTTTTTATTCAAAATGGCACTCATCAAAGTTTTCAAGTTTTGTCCATCTATTGATGACAACAGACAATTTATCTTTGTTAAGAACAGATTCCTTTACAGAATAATGTGATAACCTGATTGGCCGCTGCAATCTTTTTTTCAACAAAATCTCTTGATGTAAGTTCGGCTCAAAGCAAACACCTTCAAGAAAACCGTGCACTGTTTGAATATTGAAATTAAAGTACTTAAACTTTGACCGTTGCTGGTTCTAAGTGCAGACACATTATGAATGTAACCAATGATTGGTTGTTTGTTCTCTACACTCCAACCTTCATTTTGTTGTGGCTTCTCTTGTGTCTTCTTTGTCATTACTTTTGTGTCACTTTGAATTGGCTCTGTAATGAAAAACAAAATGAAATTTAGCTCGGTTTCATTGTACTCAAAATGTCATTCAAATTTTTAATCAAGGTTTCCATTTTCTGATTACATTAAACATAAAATGTTTATTTCTGTCCAATACAATGTATGACTGTAGTGTTTTAAAAAGCTCACATTACTTTTTTTGTCCTTAGTGTGTAGCTGTCAAAATCAAAATTTCTTAAAGCAGACAAACTTCTATTTCCTTGACAGTATAACATCTTTTTCAATTATAATTGTTATTCGTTTCTAAGAAATCATTGTTACCATACTGACAGTAACACGTGAGTGTTCATTTTGAAACGCAATAAACATAAAATGCCAAAATTAGCATTTTCTATGCCATAGTGCTCCAAAATGACCACAGACATCTGTCTTATTTATTTTAAAATTAAATTTCTTTTATGATAAATATTGAGTAAAAAAACTTTCAACAAATATGTATTGTAAGTTTTATTTCAGAAAAATCTCTTTATTTATTTTACCTGTTGTCACAGGACTTTCATCTATATCACTTCTAGTTAACGATGCCACCATTCCAATTGCCGCTGTTGATGATAACCCACTAACTTTATCTGTGCTGCTGCACTCTTCTGTCATTGCAAAGGGTGTTTTTTCAATGTTACTTGATTCTTCCATTACTGAAAAAGATACAAACAAGTATTTATTTATTACTTAACTTTCAATAAAGTAACTTTTACAGCTACTTATGATAATATGTATATACACATTTTGCTTTACAATACAATCGTTTTACAATTATTCTATAAATATTAAACAGTCTACAACATTGCAAGGAACCTAGCAAAGCAAAAGTGCTCTTCCCTCTTCATTTTTACCAAACTCATTAATCACACTGGTTACTTGAAAATAACACCATCAAATTGTAAGAACAATTCCAACAACTATACTCTTCCCTGTTGTTAGATCTAATGTTGTCATGGTAACGACGTTCATCCAAAAAATTGATACTCAACAAATAAACTTTACTACCTTCCCACCCATACTGGTAAATCTCTATACATAAAACTTTAACAGAAATTTGCTACAACAACAGCAACAACTTTATTGACCCTTGGCTTATACTTGAGGAAAATTAAATTTACAAAAATTAACAATTACAACTAAATGGGTGTTGGTTACCTGAAATAACTACAAAGTTAAGAAGGCTAGCTAGGAAGCCAAATTACATAAAATAAAGATTTCTTTTATGACTATCATTCGATAGGAACGATATTTGTAAATACTTTAAGCAGCCACCCTAATTCATCTTACCTGTTGTCACACCACCCTGATTTCTGTCACTCTTTGTAAACTGTGTCATCACTCCAAATGCTGCTGTTGATTATAAATTACTAACTTTATCCTCATTACTAAACTCTTTCATCATTGTAAATGGTACTTTCTCAATGTCCATTGATTCTTCTATCACTATAAAAGATACAAACATACCATTTGATTTAAAACTAACTTGTACAACTAATTGTGATAATACGTAACCTCATCTATGCATTTCGTTTTACAATACCGTCAATTTTCTTACAACAATCATTTCATAACCAACAAACAGTTTCAATTAACATTTGTGACTAAAATCTTAATGTATTTCAAACTTAACAATTTCCATCGTAGACCTTTTGAAAAATTGTCTTATGTCAGCACACATTATGGTTATTACAACAACAAAAAGAGTTTTCATTATTTGTTAAGCTTATAGTAACTTTGCTAAACCAACCTATCAGCTTACTCTATCTTTTCTTATTGGTATAAAATGGTTCAAACCGTACAACTTAAATTCATATTTTAGAAAATCAAAGCTTTGATGAACGACTTACTTGTTGAACTGGATGCTGACAACTTTTTATCACCACCTTAAAAAAAAATGAATTTTATGGAACCATGCATTCACCCTTCTCATTGATGACAGTACTCGTTACTGTAACACAAAACTTTGCTTCAATTGTAATTATTTTCTTACCTTTCCCACTCTTCGACGGCATTTGATAAGCAACTTTACTTTGTTTCCCCATTGCATCTTTCTTACCTAAAAAAAGTAGAAAATGAAAATGTACCGTACTATTTAACTTTTAAGTCTCAAAATCATTACAACGGCACCCTCAAATCTCTATTTAAGCTTACCTGGCATTGTAAAACGATGACTAATCGCATCAACGATAAAGCGTCCAACTTTACTACCTTCTCAATCAAGTGAATATGAAGCATCTACAACTCTCGTTTCTTTTTTACCTTTCAGCAAAAAGTAATTGTTTTGTCATTTCTCCACTAACTCATTGGTCCATTTTCAACACGACGTCATCCACGTTCTATTAACAATTGTATTGCACCATAACATCGCAATCAACAACCAATTTGCAGTGTAAGCAAAACTAGTCTCCTGTTTATTTTTACCCTGACTCATTACTAGTCAAACTGGTTATTTAAAGATTACACCATCAAATTCTAATAACGCAGATACTGTGTGCTCACAAATATGCTGACAAAGGTTTTTGCACAAAGTAACATCAGTTTAAAGCCGCGGCTACACGAGCGAATTTTCGCTCGCGCCGGTGATGAGATTTTTTCAATTTTGTCGTGTCACCTACGCGCGATGAAAATCGCAAGTGTAGCCACCGTTGAACTGGCAACGCAACAGGTAAAAAGTCACAAGAAAAAAATTGCGAGAAATTGAATGAGTTTAACTTTTCGCGATCCTTTTTCTGTGATTTTTTGAGCTGTCGCATAACCTTTGTGAGGGTGGCTACACGGGTGATTTTCATCCCGCGCTGGCAACGCGACAATTTTACAAAAAATTGCATCACCATCGCAAGCAAAAAATCGCTCGTGTAGCCGCGGCTTAACTCGTCCACTTTATCACTTGCATTAAACAAATTAAACAAGAACTTTAATCTAAAAAAAATTTTTAACTGTCATTCAACTAAGACACGTTCTGTTTATTTTGGGGGGGATAATAAACCTACCGTACTTGTGAAAAGACTGTTACAAAAATCCATGACAATAGACCTTTCCACGGTTTCTAATGCTATTTTCACTGAGGAGCAAAGATCACGAAAATTACAACAAAATATATAGAATTTTGACCGACTTTGAACCGCTATAACGCCGCTACAAACAGACAGATTTCCACGATGAAAATGTCTTTTCAAAGACTTTTATACTGTAACTATTTTTCCCGAAGTATGAGGGAAAAATGCAGCATATAACAACCGTAAACAAATTTTTAACATTCTTCTAAATTAGATGGTTTCAGAGTTATTGGCGCCATTTCAACTGGAGAGCAAACTCAACTAAAATTACAGTAAACGTATGGGATTTTCACCGACTTTCAACCACTCTAACACCACTTCATGGAGGCGAATTTCCACAGCTAGAATGTCTTTCAAAAGACATTTTTACTGACATTTTACTGACAGATTCAGGCTACAATTACTTCATTCAATTTTCCCAACCTTGTACCTCCTTTAATAACCTTATTTTCTGTTGGATGAATTATATCAATAACACTATTTATAATAGCGACAAATGTTAAAAATAGGTCTCTTTATAGCAGCGTTATAGCGATTCAAAGTCACCCAAAATAGCATAAACTGACTGTCATCTTAGGCGTGTTTGCCTCCCTAATCAAAATGCCGACAAAAACTGGAGAAGTTTCTTGCACTATCCCAGTAATGAGTAGCCTCCTTCGCAGACGTCTTTTGGCTCGGCACGCATTCCTTCCCCACGAACGGCTGCTGAACTGAACTGCCACTTCCTTTCGCCGGCGGTTAACCTTTGTTTAGGAGAAACCAATAACGACCTGCGTAAGAATGGAAATCGACACCCGATTCAAGTGCATCGTCTGTGACAATAGTCCTACTTTCCATAACTTGGAAAATGAACTATGATTGCCTAGCCGCCGGGAACGGAAGTGGTAGTTCAGTTCAGCAGACGTTCGTGGGCAAGGAACGTGTGACGAGCCCAAAGACGTCTGCGAAGGAGGCTAAGTAATGAGCTCCTGGTCAAAAACATTTTTTTTCACCGCTATACTTAAACTTATTGAGATAGGCATTTCTATTAACATATGAATTGAAGGCCTCGGAGCATAACCATCCTATGTCGAATTTTGAGTCGTTTTTCGATTTTGCTTGGATTTGCCTGAATTTCTGCATGTGAACTGCAATTCGATGGAAACACATTGTATGGTATTTTTTTGACTGATTCATCCAGAATCCAGAAATGCATTTTTTGTTACGTACACCAAGAAACCAACCTTCCATGGGAGTGGTTTGCAAGTTGCATTACATTTTCTTTCAATCGAATTGCAGTTTACATGCAACAATTCGGGCAAATCCAGGCATAATCGAAAAACAACTCAAAATTCGACATAGGATGGTTATGCTCCGAGGCCTTCAATTATTTATTTAGAAGTTTGAAATACAACCCCAATGAATATTTTTATCGACGTGACACTGACAACCAATTTATGTGTCCCATATCAAAACAACTGAAATTCAAACTACTGACTTTCAAAAACAAAACACAAGGACTGCGCATGGGGGTTGCGGGAACTTCAGTGCACCCTTCTCCCCCACCCCACTCCCCCCAAAAATAATAAATTTTCACAACAAAAAACAAGTAATACCAAAAAAAATCGAATTTACTTTTCTATCTAAAATTTCACTCGAAATTTATTATTCTCCATTTAAAAACCGCTTTTTGTTTGCTGACAGTTTATAAATTGCGCAAGGTCATGTTAATTTTTCATGCATTTCGAATCATTTCACGCAGTTTTAATTCTAGAATTTTGCGGGACATGATGCCGTCACATGTCATACGCAGTTAACTCATGCTAACCCATTCGAAGTAACCCCCCCACCCACCCCCCTCTCCCAATTGCAAACTTTTTGCGCACACCTAAAATATGCTAGATAATAGGTCAACACATATATCTTAAAAGTACCTTTAACCTAACGAGAGGGAAAATTTTAATTTTACTTTATTTGTCACATCAGATAAATTTGACATTAACATTTGAACCGTACGACTTCGCGTGCGCTTTCATTGTGAAACCATTCAAAAAATCCCCGTATGAGAGTCGTACGGCTTAGCGTGAGCACGCTCAAAACAGATGTTCAGGATGAACAAAAATAAAGGAATTGTTCACCTTAGTAGATGCGTGACACTTACATCGATACAAAATTTCAAAAGTAAAATTATTAAATTGAAATTGACCCGACAGAAACTGGCACTAGTAAAACAAAATGGCGGGTAAACACCACGGAGAAATGTTGCAAGTCTTACTTCATTTGTAAGCAAGATGTACAAAATGCCAAAGACATTTGGATAGGACATAAGGTAACCAAAATATAAGAAGCTATTAAATAAAACAAACATACACATACTGACTTTCCATGCTAGAGCGCTCCAGTCTTGACATACCCTGCGAGCAGAGGCCCTTCGATCTTCTAGCAAGATCGAAGGGCCTCTGCTCGCAGGGTAGTCTTTACGCAAAGCAATAAACAAAAAACAGAAAGTAAACCTAGCCCTGTTTGAGCCAATAACATGCAGTAACAAACAATATGTTTTATTTACATAATTCTGTTTTATGTTTATTTCAATCACTTTTTAGAATGTTACAATAACCGTTCAAATGCCAGTACAGAGTGGTTTATCTTTACGGATTCGCTATATATAGCCTATACTTAATACTCAAAACGATTCACGTTATGATGTAATAAACTACACTCCAAGTCCTTTTTCTGTACACTTAAATTAGTCTCCTTAAATGAACCATAACTTGCTTGTTTCATCACAAATGTCAAGTCTAATGATGATAAGCCACCACAACAGCGAAGTTTTATAAACGTAGACTTTCTACTCTTAAATTTAAAATAGCACTTCATCTTCGTGTTCTCGCTAATTCTTCTCATCAGATCAGTTTTTGATAACACTGAATTGTCATTCTTTTATCTTCTAAACGTAGATATTTCCTCATAAATGGCCAGTCTAATAAAAACGACAACAACGTTTACACCCGCATAAATCCTTTTAAATGCTGTCAAGTGGCACTGCATATCGTCTTAGCTCTTGTCCTTTTCTCTCATAGAAACAACTTTTGCTTGTTTTGTGACAATCTAAAAGAAAGAAAGATAGAGAAGAAATTAACCACAACAAACAGAAACAGACAACTTTATGTTAACCTTTAGCTACATGAATGCTGCTTACCTTGTTACTTGTGAGGACCAGGCAACACTGAATCTAGTACTTGCACAGCAATAGTGGCTGTGCCATCAGGATATAGAGAGGGCAAAGTCACTCCAACTTCGGTACATAGACTGAGTTTCACACACTCCCACATCAGAATGTCATTGAGGAGGCTCAACTATGTGTACACATAAAGTCTGCTAAATCAGCTTTAATGCTTCAAATCGCTTCAAATTCTTGAAAATCTTTAAAACACCTTACAAACACTAAAGTCTGCTTAGTCGTTTAACATCATATCAGGCTAACAGTAAGGCAATCTTAGATCTCAGAATAAGTCTTGTTTATGCCTCATCATCTTTTCCGTGAAGTGCCAATGTCAAGATAAGCATTTTTGAACTTGACAATTGAAGTGAATTCTTTTTGAAGCTTTAGAGTTACTAAAGTCATGAACAAAGAAATGCATCTTTTCGATTTCTTTGGTTTTACCCCAGGTTATACTGATAGTAATCACGTTCAGAGAACGTTAAATGGAAGCCTACTTTGCTTTAACTGTCAAAAGTATTTCTTCACACATATTAAAAAGATCCTCTCTTGATATTAGAATGTAAGAGTTAGACTTGAAATTCAATCCTAATACCATCACGATCTGAGTAATAAACACTAATTACTGTGTAAGTGATACTTTTAAATTTCTGTGGTTTGATGTAGACATGATCAAGAAGACTTCCACTGGACACAAATGTTACCTCTTTAACAATTTGTCGAAAACCTAATCTACCCTCCATTGTTTCCCTCAAATAGCAAGAATCTTTTTGACTGAAATAATTTATGTTATAATCACCAAGGACCACATCAACTGAGCATTGATTAAGGATGTTCTCGACACTATTAATAAAGGTGTTCAGATTGGAGCCTTTCTTTCGGTAGAGAAATAGCAATCTTATCTGACTGTTATTATGCTCACAAAACGTTGCCTGGAATTTAACTCCATTTAACAGTGGAATGTATTCACTTTCATTAATTATCACTGTTGACTTGTGACATAGCGCAAGGCTTGGAAATCTATCATCACTACCCTGTCTCTTCAATATGAAAGGGAAAAGGTTCTCCTGAATGACATTGTCTGACTCAGATGGTAAAAGTTGTGTTTCTGTTAGCAGTATCAAAGGACAGTTAAAAATGTTCTTATCAAACTTGATGTCAATGCTATGCTTTCTAAGAGACCTAATATTTAAAAGAGCTATTTGTATCATCAGACCATGATGTTTTGGATAGCATTCAGCATCCTCATGCAGAAGAGATGTGTTTCTAAGTCTTTCATATTCACCATGAACTCTTGGGTCAGCTCTAACATGTTTTCTGTCAAGTTTTCCAAGTATGTGGAGGCCATTAAGAGCAGTGGCTCTACTTAGTGCAACATAGATCTGTCCATAATTGAACGTTTTTTGCTTCATTAATTCAAAGCTAATAACGATTCTGTTGAGGGTCAACCCTTGAACTTTATGAACAGTACATGGCCAAGCCAGTGTTAGAGGAAACTGTACTCTCTGTATTTCTGGGGATGACTGCTTTGTAGAGTTTACTTTAATTTTACTTAAGATTGGTGTAATTGGTACAACTTTGTTTTCTATTGCAAATAAATCACCACTTTTATTGATTAGTGTATCACCTGCCAGTTGATCATCAAATTTAACATAAACAATCCTGGGCTTGTGAGATATCTCATTCACTGAGATTTTGGCAACAGTACCCAACTGACCATTGATTAATCTATCAGAGGTGTCAATATTGCTTGTTAACATGACACGAGCAGACTCTTTTATATGAATTTCATAATCAAGCCCTCCAGTTGCAGAGCGTCCTTTTGATAGTACTTTTTAAATTGCTTGCCTGGAAACATTGTTTGGATATTGATCGGATGCCTTAAGAACATATAATGGCCGACAAATGTCTTCTAGACGTTGTTTATTGTACTCTGTTACAGGCTTATTCTCAGCCCACACGTGCAAGTCATTTTTTGGATAATTCCTACTATCACTAACATCTATTGAGGTAGACTGAATAGTGCATAAGTCTTTATCGGTGTGTTTAGCAACCCTGACTCTGTTAAGCAGCTGAGTAAAACTCTCATCCCCCTTTTGCCGCATAATTTGGTCTAGTGCTACCATTTTAAAAGCATGCCATGGGGGGTTAAGTTGTAAAGATCATTGGTGTAATCACAAAATACAGGTCTTTCTCTAATAGGAGGGAGCTGAAAAAAGTCTCCAACACATAAAATGCTGACGTCAGCAAATAACTTCGAGTTTGCGGTACCAAAAATCTCTTTGAGTCTTTGATGAATGTGCATAAGTTTGTTATTTGAAACCATTGAAATTTCATCGATGATAAGTAACTTTAGTTCACTCAAAGTAAGCCTCAAAATTGTTTTCTTTTGATCTGACAATGGTGATAAGTTAGCACCAACATCTTTTGGAATAGCTAATGCCGTGTTTATCGTACTACCTGAAATATTAACTGCTGCAACACCTGTGGGAGCCATTAAAAGAACTTTTGGCAAAGCAGGATTGATGGCAGCATAATTAAAAGTTTTCACTGCTGTGTGATAAATTGTTCTTATCAAGTGACTCTTTCCAGCACCCGCTCCACCTGTTATAAAGATATGTATTGGCTCAATTCTCTCTTTGTTTAAACAGTTTACATTTTTAACCACATTTCTACACCAGCGCAGCACAAAATTATATGCAAAACGTTGCTTTGTATTAAGAGATCTCACAGACTGTCTGAGTGAGTCATCTGTAATTGCGGATGGCTGATTATAACAAAGTACACCATTTGAAGTTGAGGGAGTTTCAGGTGGTGTTAGTAAATGTTCCGTTGAAAACTCATGGAATTCATCATCATCCACACTTTGACAGATTTCTGTTGAAATATCATCATTTTCTTGATCATTTATGACATCATATGAGTACAATAATTGTGTGACTGGGTTTTCATTAAACACTTCTAATGCTCTATTTAAAGCTTCCACGTTTAGTTCAAAAATCTGCCTAAAGTCTTTACTGACAGTTCATGGTATTTCGTTGCAAACGACTGATCAGGCCCCACTAACTCAAACTCTTTGCGCCATGGGAAGTAAAGCATAAGCAAGTGATGGTAAAACTTTTCTGGCTCCTTGTTCCTGTTAGGCGTGTGAAATCTGATGACAGCTTTAACCTTGTGACGTTTCATAATTTCATTGCCCTTTTTAAGTTTAATTTTTTGAGGAAGTACTAAATTTTCAGCATGATGAGATTCAATTATCTCATCAGAGAGCACAACTGGCTGAACAGCGTTTGTTTCGTCGGGATCACTCTTGTAGTCTTTGTAGTAGTATGATGCAAACTGTGCTAAACATAGCTGATGTACAATATCTGGCCTTTCAGAATATCTTTCAATGATGTTTGATTTAAAAATATCAGTGCTGTCATCGTCAAGTGCGTCTAGTTCCTCTTGGCATTTTGTTACTCGCAGTCTGTCCTGAGGCAAACCCGTGTTAACAAACAGTACTCCGGGAAACGTCTTTCTCAGCCATAGCTCGGGCATACACCTATACACACTCTCTTGAGCACTAACTTCTCTACATGACAAAAATGCAGCACCCACTTTTCTTAAGGTTTCTCTGATATCTAAATTGTTTGTTTTCGATTCTTTCGCTGCCTTCATTATAGCCTGAGAACATTCTGTTTCATCCTTGGAAAAGTAAGAACAAACATACGTTATGCATTTGTAGTGATTGAAAACAGGTTGTAAATCAACATTTGCTCGGAAGCCTTTTATTCCAGCTTCAAAGTAGTTATTTATAAAACAACTGTCAACAGGCCTTTAAGATGCAATTCAAAATCGCTGTCAGGAGGAACAGACAAAGCCCAGTTGTAGTCTTTCAAGGAAACTTCACAGCTGGCTAGTAGATCTCCTGCGGTGATTTTTGGGTCATAATTAGGCTTTGCAGGATCTAAATTAATATTAATTTTTTGTTTCACGGCACACAAGATATCATTACGTTGTTTCAGCACTACTGCCTTTTGTTCTTCTGAAATGTTATCTGAAATTGGCTTAGAAACAACTGTTTGATCTGTAAAGAATTGTCCAAAACTGAATCTGCATGGAATGTTCTTATATTTTTTGCAACTTCTAGAGTGGTTATGTTTTTGATACATAAGTACTAGGTCATAAAATTCGGATTCATTTTCTCTGTCAGGAAGACTTGCTTGGACATGTTTATCAATGTATCTTACAAATGCCTTGTCATTTTCTGTGGTTAATTCTGGACAATCAGAAGTCCAAATAAGTGAATGTAAGTGTGGTGATCCTCTCATTTGAAACTCAATTCTCAATGCATAGTAAATGATGTTACCAATTGGTTTTGCAGCACTAAGGAACACTTCTGTGAAAAAAACTTTCTACCCTGTACTGGAAGTGCTTGGCAACAATGACAGGATTCAGATTAAGCAAATAGCATTTTTCATTGTATGAGGATTGTTCTATTTCCTCATCAGTCATTTCTTGTCCATTAACTCTAGAAAGTATATGAAAAAGTTCTGGCCACCTTAGATCAGCACAAGACAACGTCATGAACCACGTGGGGATTCCAAGCTGCTGAACCATAGCAATCAGCTCAAACATGAATTTCTGCCAATATGGGGGACTGCCTGGAATGTTCCTTAAAAACAAATATGCTTGGTTTTTGAAGATTAAATTTTTGATGCACTGTTCATTAGATCTAAACTGTGATGCTGTTACCGCTTGGCCATGAAGTTTTCTTAGAGCAATGCTAATGCTGTCTGAAACTTTTTTCTGTTCTATGATAAACTGTGCAAAGAATAGATATTCTGGGTTCATTGCAAATCTACCACTGTAATGTAGCAATCGTGCATTAAAATATTTCACCGGACTTAATTTGAATTGTCTCTTTGCTCTATAACCAAATCTCCCTCTTGGGAATAGTGCTGGAAACGCTAATGCCTCACAGTATTTGTCTGTCATAAAAGACACTGGGTGCTTATTTTCACCAGGTGCAATGTCATAGATTTCGTTACCATAAGATTTGGAGACTTGCTCCTCAACTGATGTCACAGGGTAATCTGGAATAACAGGCTGCAAACACGTCTCACAAGTTGCTGCTCTATGCTCATTAAGTGGATCTTCTTTTTCACAATCATCATCCTCATCATAATCAACAGCTTCTCCTGTTGTTACACCATTATTAGCAAAACCTTGGAAGTCGATAGTGTCATTTTCATCATCATCGTTTCCCATACTTGTAAGTTTGTGGTCAATATTGCAAAGATTAATAAAGGTGTTTTGATATAATGGGTTGTTAGCTTGAAGCCGCTGAAGGGCGTGCAGTATAACCTGTGGGCGCACTGCCTGAAAATATACATGTCCTCTAAATTGCAATTTCCTTTTCAACTTAACCAGAATTATTCCAGAACTGTCTGGTGGACGTGGCAAAACTTTACAAGTCTGTTCACAGTTAATAGGGACGTTGCAAATTGCTCCTTTAATTTTTCGTTGTCTACCTTTTGGCATAATGAAAATTTTTTCAAATACTATTCGCTGGGAAATCAATATTTGTTCAAGCTTTTCTAAAGTAGCTAGCTCAGGTGGCACATCATCAACTGCAAGATTGTTATCTATCGCTTGACAGGGAGTTTTGTTCTTTTTTATATTGCGATTGCAAGTGTGACAAATATACATATTTTGATCGAATGAGAATACAGCTGTAAGCAAATGCAACTTTGAACTATATTTATCTCTTTAACTCAATTACACCTTTTCTATACAACAGTCTATTACAGACGTTACAAATATAGTAAGGACCATCTCTGACAGCACGATTGAATTCCTCAATGTAGTACTCCAATGAATGTATTACTGACAATTTTTCTTTGTGTGACTGTTTCTGTTTCCTTATATATCTTTGTCTTTCATCCAGGTTCATTGATTTGTATTTTTGAGCATTTGTTTCTCTGAGAAATTTGTACATGTTTGGGGCATCTACTTTCATGCGCTTGTACTTTTTAGCATTTTCTTCCCTCAGAAGATTGTATCTTTCAAGGTCATTTTCCTTCATACACTTGTACTTGTCAGCATTTTCTTCCCTCATAAGATTATATTTTTCAGGCTCATATTCTTTCATATGATTATACTTCTCAGCATTATCTTTCCTCATAAGATTGTATTTTTCAGGCTTATTTTCTTTCATACTCTTATATTTCTCAGCATTTTCTTCCCTCATAAGATTGTATTCTTCAGGCTCATTCTTTTTCATATGCTTGTACTTCTCAGCATTTTTCTCCCTCAGAAAATTGTATTTTGCAGGGTCATTTTCTTTCATACGCTTGTAATTTTCACCTCTTTCTTTACTCATAATACTATACTTTACAGGATCATTTTGTTTCATAAGCTTGTATTTCTCAGCCTTCTCCTCCCTTCTATGATTGTACATGTCAGGGTTCTCTTCTTTTGTGCGCTTGTACTTATCTGCATTTTCCTTTCTCATAAGATTGTACTTTTCAACATTTTCTTCTTTCATCTGCTTGTACTTATCCGCATTTTCTCTCCTCATAACATTGTTCTGATAAAGATCGATTTAGAAAAACATTTCAAAAGGAAAATTAATGATAAAAACGTTACATGACGTTTCGACGACCTCATGTTATCACTGTCGAATGTGGATACATTAACCTAATTGACACTACATATATACAGAAATAGGTGTGTATGTGAATGATAAGAATGCGAATAATGAAATAACATCGCGAGAGTCCAGTGTTCACACAAAGAGTTACGCGCGAATAGAGTCACTTTGGGTGTTTAGCTTCGGTCTTTTCTTCTTAATCAAGAGCATTTCAAAAATTAAACACTCTAGTTTGCTCCAGCATTTCTTAAGAATTTTAAAATTCTCACGCAGGTTCGACGGCCTTAAATTATGCTCGTCCTCGAAGTGTTTCCCGATTACAGAATGTTTATGTTCCTCAACACGCTGGTGGAGGTGGCGGCACGTGTAGCCGATATAATTTGTATCACACAAATCACATTTGAATTCGTAGACTACGCACTGCTGATTCACTAAGGGAGGCTTTAATTCCGTAACTCTTAGCTCGTCAATGATCTTTCTACTGATAAAAATTGGTTGTAGATCATGGTTGATCTTTCTTCCGAGGTCACGAAGTCGACTGCGAACCACGTCGGCAGATTTTTGATCTTTGAAAGGGATAGTGATCCCTAGGGGGCTGTCCGATGGCGTGTAACTCGGTTCTGGAGGGCGCTGAAAGCTGTTGATAGTTGCGTTGATAAGCTTCTCAGGATATTTCAATTTCAAAAATATCCCTTTCAAGTTCTTACATTCTTGAGAAAAGAAATCTGGTGTTGATGACAAACGTTTTGCACGATCTAACATAGTTCTTAAAAGTGATCGTTTATACCTGTTATCAATGTGACTTTGGTAGTGTAGAAGAAGCCCTTTGTTGGTCTGTTTTCTGTACACACATGTTTCAAGGCGGTGGTCAGTCTTGATGATTTCGATGCCAATGAATGGACAATCCCACACCACTGCCTTACTTACGACTCTTAATGAAGCCAATCCCTCCATCAATTTCACAATGGAGGCAGCCATTAACAATCGCTTGCCATTCATTGGCATCGAAATCATCAAGACTGACCACCGCCTTGAAATATGTGGGTACAGAAAACAGACCAACAGAGGGCTTCTTCTACACTACCAAAGTCACGTTGATAACAGGAATAAACGATCACGTTTTTATCGTTAATTTTCCTTTTGAAACATAACATTGTTCTTTTCATAATTCTGTTCCTTCATCTGTTTGTACAGTTTGGCACGGCATTTTTGTCTTATAAGGCTGTATTTCTCAGGATTCTCATCTTTCATGTATCTGTACTCTTCAGCTTTTCGAATATTCAGTTGTCTCTTCTTTTTTGGTTCCATACATTTGTACTTTTCAGCTCGATTGTCTAAAGATGCTCTTTTTTTTGCTGGTTCCATTTGAGCACGATATTGCCGCTTCTGACATGCGTACTTCTTTTTCTGCTTTGCTGATTTGTGCCTACGCATCACAAGCTGGATTTCTGCTTTGGATGATTCACAACTGCATTCAATAAACTGTATCCTATATGATGTTCCTTGCAATCGTGCTCTATGTACTATCACCCCACAGGCACCTTGAATTGCTTTGGTGCTATCTTGAAATACATCATAAAAATAACCTTGTTTTTTAGTATCATCAATTCCAAACAAAGAATAACCTATTTTCCCTAAACTTTCTCTTCTCAAAATACAGGCAAAATGATAACCACTTGATAAAATCACTAAAAACCCAGTGTTGTTTTGTTGATTTTCTTCTACAAAAAGTTTTATCTCTTCAAAGGGAAACTGGGCTTCTGGCTGTACAACTCCTCTGTAAACTTTATTGAAATCAACTTTTATGCTTACTCCTGAAATTAAGAAAGGATTTGGAAGGTCACATATCGTGCAATGTCTTTTCATTGCCATTTTTTGATAAAGTTCGTTTCCTTTTTCACTGACAGATTCCAATGTGTTTTCATCCCAATATTGAGTCCCTTTAATGACCGAAAAACAAATCGCGTAGAAAGATACAAAACAACAGTTTTTACACGAACATCGAGTATCAAGTTTCTCCTGAGGTGTCACTTCAGCAAAATCACTACGTAATAGTGCCAAAGTATTGCTTGCGTCCTGAGAGACATCTATTGCCGTTTGATTTCTTAAGATTTCCACACCTTTAAGCTCAAATAAGGCATCACTCCTTTCCGAGTACATAATCTCAAAATACTCCAACAGGTGGTCAAGAGAATCTAACTCTATTAACACGCAGGTTCCAGAAACGTCATTCATACCTTCCAAATTCCGACTGTGTGAGTCAAAGACTTTGAAAATCCCGTCACTCATTTTAAAAATGACCACTGTTAAAATTGTCACAGTTAATATAAACGACGAAAAGTTTTCAATTAATAATTCAAATGCTTGTCTCAAAGGTACGCAGTTACTTTGTTCTATTGTATAGTCATCTGTATGAAATATATTCCCAAAATAGCTTTTACTATAATTCAAGTTGTAAGTAGCATCATCTAAACAAAGCATGTCAGGAACTTCTGTCAACAGCAGATAACCATGTTGTGCTGAGTGCGATAGGTGACCATATAACTCATTACCAATATTCATTATTTGAACAAGGTCTGATGGTGATCTAATTGGACGTGTTGAATTGTATAATAAAGCTGTCAAACTCATTGCAACACATTGACTTCCTGCATTACGACCAAAAACAATGCTGTCTCCCTGACAAAATGGTGCACAAATAGTTTTCAGTGGATCAACTACATAAGGCCCAGGGTTCGTCTCAATATCAGAGGATAGCTTGCCACTTACATGTGTCATTTTATGATTGACATTTTTGTAAACCAGTTTTTTAAATGTTTTCAAACAGTCACAGGTGTATCTGTTTATTGCTTTAAAGGTTCTCAGCAATTTCATTTTCCCATTACTGGGTATACGCATAGCTTGATAAAGGACAGATGTCTTGGGGACTCTTTTCAACACATACTTTCTGACATTTTTTCTTGTTGCCCGCTTCTTCAAAGCCTTTTGTAAAGCTTTCACAGGAATTCTACTTGGTTCTCTGCAACGATGTGGTCTTTTCTTACCACTCCACTCAACATCGCTTATAAACAATTCTAATCTCGACCTACAACTGTTGCTCATATTTTTATGTACTTCAAGCACCACACTTTCTAAAATTCACTCTCGTTTGTACAATTTAATCTCTTGTTGTCTTAATTCACTCTTTTTGTGCTAACTATACTCTTTTCAAGTAGACTTGTCAAGGGCAGTCTCCTGGGTATTTAAGTGTATTTAGAACTTCCTTTCAGTGTACTCAGCTTTTCTCACACCATTCTCAAAGTATCCTCAGCTTTTAGTTTCACTACATTAACAATCAAGTGTTTGTTAAGGTCTGACAGCTACCTGCATCCACCGGTATTCTTTTTAGTGTCTTTCAGTTTATTTGTGTATTTGAGTGTGATTCAGTCTATAGTATTTCACAGAGCTTTCAGTATATTCTCAGTATGTTCAGCTATTCTCAGCTATTTCAGTTATTGTTTTCAATTAACAACCAGTTGGTTGTTAACGCTTCACTTCTAGGACACAGGTCTGACAACCACCTGCACCTGACAAACGAAAACAAAATTCCATTAATATTGACAAATATCACTCGAATTGTGTCCACCATGTTCTGAACAGACTATAGAGGATGTATGACTTCTGCATGACACAAATTCAAACTACACCACGTACAGTGAAACCTCTATTAGAGGAGTAGTATCATGGCAATTATCCCTGTTATTCTGACCAAAAACTTACTAAGTTAATTTTCAGTGACATTTTCATCCATAAATTGTTTCTACATTACCAGTGAAATTAAATCAAGTAACTTTCATAACAAAAAATGAGCCACACTAGCAAAGGAAATTAATAGCAAACTATAATGGGCCTCACATTCACATGGAAACCAAGCTTACTTTGCATTCACGCCATTACCAAGTTTGAAAGAACCGAGTAGCTTTAAGTTCAACCAATTAAAGCATGGCTATACGAAAACACGTAGCCACTAAAATGTACTGTTTTTGACAAACGTTTTCTTCAGTTCAGTTAGAGACTTTTTTAAACCCAAAACAATGCGAATATACGCCTGAACGACAAAACGTACTTTGCACAGCAACGGAGTATCACCAAAAATTACTATACAATTTGAGAGATTCACCTCTGATAGAAATAGGCGTCTAAGATCCGTCAACTAGTTTCTCGGCGATAAGCTAGATCTACACAACTCTAACCAAATCAGCTACACTAGCTCGAACTACAAGCGACACGTAATTGCTGAAAACAGCTGCGTTGTTTGACTTTTGCACCATCGTTGCACAACATTGTCGCAATAACTGGAACTTAGACTACTGCTCGGTCATCACATCGGGGGATTCCCTTGACAACATAACAATAACATAACAAAGACTCTTTTTACTAAAGACCCTTAAAATACGAAAATCAAACTACGAATTGTTTCTTATTGATAGTGATTCCATGGATATTCACTTCTTGAAAACCATGGCTACATGAACGATCTTTTGCTCACGTTGATGATGCAAGTTTTTCAAATTCTGTCGCTTTGCCAGCGCACCAAGGAAAGCTACACGAGTAACAAATTGCAGAGCGCGCGTTACGCAGCCAACAATCTGTGCGATTTTGTTCCAAAAGTTTCAACTCTGGCGACTTTTCTCTTGCGATTTTTTCAGCTCTCGCATTACCTTCGCGAGGGTGGCTACACCTGCCATTTTCATTGCGCGCTGCTGACCCGACAAAATTGAAAAAAAACAAAAACAAAAATAAAACGCATCATCGCTCGAGTAGCCACGACTTAAGTCGAACCATAAAAAGCAAAAGCCCAGTTTGGGTTTCCGGCAAAGACCTACTGTACATGAAGCTTGACAGTTGTTTTTTCTATTCCTTTTCACTTGTTTTTCATTTTTCTTTTGTCAACGCTTAAGCTGTAAACCTATTTTGCAATTTAACACAGAAAAGTAGTCAACCAGTTCTATGGATATTCGCTACGCGAGAAACCAAGGGGAGATAAAACTTGACAAATCACTGGCACTTCGATTTATTTGACAATTTCAAAGAAAGTGAAGAATTTCATATAAATCTGCGTCTTCGATCCGTTGACCAGTTTCTCAATGATAACCGATATCTCAAGACTACTAAGGTATCTTCAAACAACACCATGCAAAAGAGCTGTGTTGGTTGATTTCACTTCCGGTAGTACTTCCGGTATTGCACCATCACTAACTCGGTCAATATTTGTTTATCTTCAAAACCGGGTCTAAAGGAACGCTCAAATCAATTCATTTCCTATAATTCTCACTCAACATTTCTTTTTGAAAGGATTTCGCCATTTCCGTCTCTGAACCCTGTATTTTATGGCCACCAAAATCTACAAGTTCAGTTTAAAAACGTTTACGGTCTTCCGAATAGCTTTACTTAAGTTATCGGTGTTGTGAAATACTGCTCAAAATAAATGCTTTCAAATAAATTCCTTCCTACTGGATGTACATTGGAGTAATTCAATTCTAACAAAACATTTCTTTCCTCTGTAACCCTTGAGCATTGAAAGGCTTTTAAAGAGACGATGTGTGACCGACGTAATAACTTTATTTACTACAAAATTCCCTGGGAATCGCAAGGTAAGTCTCATTAACGCAATCGGATATGGGACCGAGGTTGGGATCTGAAGGTCACGAGTTCAAGTTCTGCGAGAATTAAGAAGCGGCCTTTTTGACCAATGCACAGGGTAAGTTCAAGTTGATCGTAATTCAATTTTTGTCACCTTTCAGTTGGAATGACAGTCAATTCCTCACTCCGAATGTTATAGAATTTAAAATTCGAGTAAGCATTTAAGGAAAATTTTGGTGGCCTAGTGGGTTAGTGTGCTCTTTTCGTACTGTAATGGCAGCTTAGGGTCGGTGGTTCTAGCCTCAACAGAGTGAAGTTTTTTTTTCTTTGATCTCTTTTTTTCTTCTATTTCTTTTCACTTGTTTTTCTTTTTTCTTTTGTCAACGCTTGAGCTGTAAACCTATTTGCAATTTAACACAGAAAAGTGCTGTACCGATTCTATGGATATTCGCTACGCGAGAAACCAAGGCCAGGTGAAGCTTCACAAAACACTGACACTTCGATTTGTTTGACAATTTCAAAGAAAGCGAACAATTTGGTATAAATCTGAGTCTTCGATCCGTTGACCAGTTTCTCGACGATAACCGATATCTCAAGACTACTAAGGTATGTTCAAACAACGCCACGCAAAAGAGCTGTGTTGGTTGATTTCACTTCCGGTAGTACTTCCGGTATTGCACCATCACTAACTCGGTCAATATTTGTTTATCTTCAAAACCGGGTCAAAAGGAACGCTCAAATAAATTCATTTCCTATAATTCTCACTAAACATTTCTTTTTGAAAGGATTTCGCCATTTCCGTCTCTGATCCCTGTATTTTATGGCCACCAAAATCTACAAGTTCAGCTTAAAAACATTTACAGTCTTCCCAACAGCTTTAGTTAAGTCATCAGTGTTGTGAAATACTGCTCAAAATAAACGCTTTCAAATAAATTCTTTTCCTACTGGATGTACATTGGAGTAATTCAATTCTGACAAAACATTTCTTTCCTCTGTAACCCTTGAGCATTGAAAGGCTGTTAAAGAGACGTTGCGCGACCGACCTAATGACTTTATTTACTGCAAAATTCTCTAGTAACTATAAGAGATGTCTCATTAGCGCAATTGGATAAGGGACCGAGGTTGGGATCTGAAGGTTGCGAGTTCAAGTCCAGGCATCGCTAGTATAAATTATTTCTTTACTTATGCCATTGTTTCTTCCTCTGGCCGAGAGGGGCACGGGCCTCTCGATGGACACCACGACAAAAAAAACTACAAAAAAAAAGGGGTATTACTAGAAGCGGCTCGTCGCTAAGCGACGGCCGCTTAATAAAGTTATTCCTTCTAGATGGTTACTTGCACAAGAAAAAACTCATACGTAAGACAGGGGCGTAGCCAGCCTTTTTGGAGAGGGGGGTTCCTAATGCAGTATTGCTGCCCTCAAAAATGGCGTTTCCTTCATTCTGAGAGCAAATTTCCTATACTCTCAGCGCTAAACGTAGCCAGCATTTCTAAGAGGGGATTGCAAATCTCGCTTCTTGAGGAGATGGTGATAGAATTAAAAATGTGAAAGTTAATAGTTATTGAATTCATTACATACTTCATCAAATACTGTAGTCTAGTGAATTACCGTTCAATCAGCTAGGATATCAGCGAGAAGGAGCCACCGTGGATGCTTCCGTGCAAAAATGTCGATTGTTGCACCAAAGCCAATTTGCCTATTGTAATGGATGTTCATAAGACTCTTGCTCGCTGGTCATGGTCGCCATGAGTTAAGTTTTGAGTCGATGGAATGTGCTGAGCGATTGCTCACATTCTGCTGATTTAATTGGCAACGTATATAAAATAAGCAGCAACATGTGTATGTTTGGAAAGAATTCATGGTCACATTCTAGTCCGAGGCCTGAACTGCACTGCTGGGTAATTCTTGATCTGCGTTTAGCCACTTGCGCCGCCAACAGAAAAGCTCCACATCAAACACCTGCAGTGATGGTGGGTCATCTGCATAGTACTGCAAAGCGGCTTTTACAGGGTTTCCTTCTCGAGAAACTAGCACAGCTGGAAGTAGGCTCAGGAGGGCATCACAGCATCATTACTGGGGTCAAAGTATGGGTCCATCCCAGAAATAAGGTGATCCAACAAAGGAATTGTGAGTGCTCTTTTGTGGCAATCCTTCGGTGTTGCTGCTTCGACATTGCTTCGGTGCTGTTTTTGACCAACAGCGCATGGCGTAGATGGCTCGATGTCTACTTTTCTTGCTGTGGTAGTAGCCATGCTGTACCAATCTGTGCAATATTTCTCGATGTCTCCTCTGATATCTTGTAACTCGCTCTTAAAATCTTTGATGTGATTGTATGCTTCATAGACATCGATGTCTCGCTTTTGCAGCTTGATACAGAGTGGCTTTAATATAGCAAGGCATTTCATCGTCGTAACCTGGGTGATGATGAATTCAAAATTGGATACATCATGCTGCATGTAATAGACTGTTCGCCTTGTTTCTGCTGTCAGTGTCCCAGTTCCAAGCAGTTTCCCCGAGTTGATTTGCAAACAGTAAACTCCTTTGACATAGTTTCGAGTGCTCTTAGTATAGATGGAAAGAGCGCAAAGAAAACTTCGTTTGCTTCATGCCTTTCAACCCACCATGTTCGACACAAGCTGATTAGTATTTTTTGCTGGCCTCGGGGGTTTCTTTCTCAATTACGGCAAGCAAAAGCTTGTTACGCTTCGGCGAATACTGAAAAAAAAATTGCAAACACTTCATTGGAATGTTCCAAGCATGTTTCTTATAAGGGGTTGATGTCTTGTAATGCCTGTTTAGATTAATTTTCTTTTCTTGTTATCAGAAGCAAAGATCTCATCCCGCGGAGGTTCCGATAAATTTTCCTCTTGAAATTATAAGCACGGTCATAGCTCAAAAGGGGGGTTCCGGAACCCCTCGAACCCTGCCCTGGCTACGCCCCTGCAAGACTACCGCATAAGAATGAAGAGCGATTTCCGCATATATTTTGAAGGAACGAGTTGGAGAAGACGAAATGAAATTTATGCCTCGACTATTAAATTCACAAGACCCTCCCTTCATATCAGTACAATGGGAGGTTGCTCGCTAACTCACAGAACTCGCCGAAAGTTTCAAGCTTGACAATTTTATTGTGGAAAAATCGTACCCCCCAAAACACTGACTACCTTGGAGAGTGAATTTACAGGCCTTTTTTGGTGTCTTTCTCTTATTCAAAGATCAATTAGCGAGTGTAGCTTCACGTTAGCGTAGTTGATATATACTGATACACGAAATCTTGCGAGAATCCTCGAGATACTACCCATTTACATTGAAAAAAAAAAAAACACACACACACACACTTACAAGAGGCATAATACTAATAGCCAAAGGCATCGCAGTAAGCTTTTTTAACTACAAAAATGACTACGTCATTTGCCAAAGGTAAGGGTGATACCATTCTTATGGTCGATACATCCGCTGACCAGTGCATGATGCTTGGCATATGTTCAACAAATGTAACCAACTAAAATTCACACTACAACCAATATTACGATCATGAACAAAACGGCCAAATGAAAATAATAAAACACAAATTTAATCAAGATACTAACGAAAGATATACAAAAGAGGAGGAACTTGCTTTTGCTAATCCTGCCCGGGATAAACGGAATAAATAAAATATCTGGGTTTATTTATTGATCATATTTTACACTTCATACTGTAAGGTAATCGTATTATTTCTTCGTTTATCCATATCTAACTTATAGTATTACAAGCTGGGGCAGTGCTTTTAAGACCAGGTTGGAAAAGATTAGAACTAAACAAAATAAATGTGTTCGTAGCATGTTCTTTGTTCATAGCAGCGATAATGCCATGCCATAGTTCAAGCTACTTTAATCTTTTTCATAGAAAGTCGCGTACTTGATAACATCTATAAATTCAAATTTCGTAGACCAAAGTGGAGCTGCCACTTTTTCTTTTGTTGCATCTAAAATCTGGGAAACTATTCCCTCCGAATTAAGACAAAAAGGCTGCATAACCACTTTTACAAGCAATACAAACTGTACCTCCTAAGTACCCAATAATGCAATTTGATTTCTCTGTTAGTTCTATTACTAACAATGGTATTACTATTATCCACAACTTTCCATTGTTTGCATATAAATATGTAATTAAGACTTTCCACTTTTTCTCTATTCATGTAGTTTTATGTAAATGTCTACGCCAGTGACCAACTCCAAAGCCTGATCTGCTTTGGTCACTGCGCACATTTCACCAGTTGTTCTTCCCCTCTCTGTTCATGCAATATATTATCTAAATAGTAACATCTGTAAAACTGAAAAATGATAAAAAAAAACAAACGTTGAAATCTGAAATCTGATAGAAAAAGGCTGTTACACGTACACCCTACCAACACTTAAAAAGGGCGGCACACACGAAGGGTTTTGCTCCCTTAGCATACTCCAGGGCCACGCTCCTGGAGCAAAGCTCCTTCGTGTTTACCAATGATTTCATGGGTATAATTGATCCTCGGGAGCAGAATTTCCACCCTGCAAAATGCTCCATGATATTAAACTGGTTAAATATTTGAGAGCAAGACCCAGGAACAAATTGAGCAAACTTGAAAATGCTCCTTCGTGTATGCTGGCGGTGCAAAATATCCTGGAGTATGCTCCGAGGGCAAAACCCTTCGAATGTGCCGGCATTTAATTTATAAGTTAAACAAGACTTACCTGTAAGTTGAAGTTTGACTGTAATTCTATGAGATACCAGTCACGAACTAGGGAGTCACGTGAGATATGTGCGAGTAGCCCGAGCGATCAGTCTTTAAAGGCGAATGATTGCAAACAATAATGGGTGGGAAGTAATAAGATGAATGTGCTACATAGTCACCAAGTGAAGGGGTAGGGCACGTGACTCCCTAGTTCGTGACTGGTATCTCATAGAATTACAGGTAAGTCTTGTTTAACTTATAAATTCTATTTCGACACCAGTCCTACTCACTAGTGAGTCACGTGAGACTTTAAAGCAGTGCAATTATGAGCAAAAAAAACACAAACAGGTTTATTTACCAAAACTATGTGTACAAAACAACTACTGCAATATGGCTTGTCAGTCTATGGTGTACGGAATGCACTTCAAGAAAGAAGGCAGTAAACAGTAAGCTGCCAAGTTCCCAGATTCATTGTCATAGGGAGTGTGCCTATAATAGGCAGCAAATAAACAAACATGTGGTAATGAGTACTGGTTAACAGTAACAAATGACCTGTAACAATCTTATGTGTGGAGGTTCTCCAATAGGAGTTGTCCATAAGCTTTACTTGATGTGACGATGGGTTTCCTGTAGAATCTCCCACAGGTTGACGCATTCGACCAGCCTGCGTTATCCATGATTGTAGGCAATGGAACCTTACACTTTGCAGCTGCAGATGTAGAAGCTGCCCTGGTGCTATGTCCCTTAAAGACTGAGGTATCTATTCCTGACTTTTCAAGAACCGTTTTTAGCCATCGAGAAATCGTGTCAGTTGAAACTGGCTTGTGAGGCTTTTGAAAACTCACTAGCAGCTGGTCAGTCCCTTTCCTAAGGTGACTTGTCCTTTTGACATATTCAGATAAGCAGACGATAGGGCACAGACGGTTGTCTGGTGAGTAGGCTGTGAATGTTAAGTCTGACACATGCTTTCCTGGCCGAGAGGTCTTCAAAAGTTTGTTGATGATGAATACACAGCTATCGTCCTTCAATACCATATTGCTAACAGAAAGCAAATGCAGTGTCTGACACCTCTGCCCTGATAACAAAGCTAAAAGCATTGTCATTTTGAAGGTGAGATCCTTCAAAGTTAAGCCCGGAGGTGGGTGAAGGGTTGACAAGTAAGCCAGGACAGTGTTGACATCCCAAATGTTCTTGTATTTAGGGAGGGAGGGCTTCAATTCAAACACGCCTTTGAGGAAACGACACACCATGGGGTGGGTACCAAACGACATATTGTTAGCCAAAGTAACAATAGATGAGATGGCACTCCTCGCAGTGTTGATAGCACTGTATCCTATGCCAGAGTCATAGAGTTCAGCAAGAAAATTGATTCCCTCCTCTACAGGGGGACAAGTGGGATCAATGCTCCTTGGACTACAGTAGCGTCTCCATTTCTCAAGGTAAGTAGCATATTGCTTTCTAGTGCCTGACCGCCAGGAGTGTTCCATGACTGTGGTAGCTGTTGTCGAAAGGCCTTTGCCGTCGAGGTATCTCCAGACAAGTGACATAGAATCAGGCACAGTTTCTTGTGAAGTGGATGAGGTTCCTGTGGGCTGCTGGGTAAGAACAGAGTGTCTCTGTCCTTTGGAAGCTGTACTGGTAGTTGTATTAACATCTGCATTAACTTGGGCCACCACGGTTGAGTTGGCCATTTTGGAACAAGTAGAAGCCCTGTTGCCTTCTCCTCTTGAATCTTTTGAAGAACCCTTGTTATCAGACTAAATGGTGGAAAAGCATAAAATAAGTAATGTTGCCATGACATGTGAAAAGCATTGATGGCAAAAGCTTCTGGGTCTGCTCTATAAGAGACATAGGGCGTGATCTGGCAATTGATCCTAGACGCAAATAGGTCGATGTTAGGGGTAACATTGAGCTTGGTACAAGCCCTTGCAAAGAGAGTTTTCTTTAAGCACCATTCAGTACTCCTCCTAAATGTACGCGACTCTTTGTCTGCCTTTACATTTTCACACCCTGGTATACGAGCCATAGTCAGCCATATATCGTGCTTAATGCACCAATCCCATATGTCTTTAGTTAGCTTGTTTAGCTTAGGGGAGTGGCTTGTATCCATCTGGTTAATAGTTGATTCAGTGGTAGTATTATCGACCATGACCTTAACATGTTTGCCATGAGTCAAAGTACTGAATGATTTTAAGGCAAAGAACACAGCTAACATTTCGAGAAAATTGATGTGCTCCTTAGCCTCTTCAACTGTCCAAAGTCCCCCAGTTGAAGAATCACTGGTTGCTGCACCCCACCCCTGTTTTGAGGCATCAGAAGTAATGGTAATATCTACTTCTCGATTTATCGGGTTGGATGCAGTCTCGATTGATTCAATCCACCACTTAAGCTCTTCACCTGCTTGGCTGGATATGCACATGGTGGCATCAAAGTTCCATTTGCTAGCATTAAGAGCTATAGTTTTGTCTCGTTCTAAATAGCGGTAGTGAAGGGGTCCATAGGCAACGCCAGGAAAGCTTGATACTATAAGCCCAAGGACCTTGGCTACATCCCTAATAGTAGGCTTTTTACAGTGCAACATGACCGAAGTTGCCTGTTTTAGCTTAACAGCCTTATCAGGTGTAAGGTAGACTAGCATGTTAACTGAGTCTAGAGTAAAACCCAGAAATACCAGTTTTTGAGTTGGGATGAACACCGACTTCTCAGGGTGTACCACAAATCCCAAACTGTCTAATAATTTGACCGTGTCAACCACATTTTTTGCACAATCATCCCAGACTGTCCCCATCAACCAGGAGTCATCTATGTAACCTGACGATAAGTGGCCAAGCTGTCGAAGGGTGGCAAAGACTGGTTTCATTAGCTTGGTAAATTTCCTAGGGCAAAAGGCCAACCCATTGGGAAAACATGTAAACTGAAATAACATGTTGTTCCACTCAAATTTGAGGTACTTCTGGTGTGGCTTTGCAATAGGGACCGAATAGTAAGCATCTTTTAAATCGATTGACGCCATGTAACAATTTGGGGTCATGAGCCTAATCGCTGTCCAGACCGAGTCCATTTTAAAATGTTGGTATTCAACATGCTGGTTAAAGCTTTTCAAATTTAAGATCATTCGAGATGATCCATCTTTTTTATTTGTCACAAAAATAGGCGAAATATATTCTCCACTTTCATGTTGAGTGGGTACAATGACACCTTTGTCATGCAATTTTTTAATTTCAGCTTCAATAACCAGTGAGTCATTGATGTTGAATGTTTTCCTTTTGGAAACCAAGTTTTTCGTGGGGTGTGTGGAAAATTCGATGTACTGACCCCTAACACAGTTAAGGACTTCCGAGTTGGAAGTTATTTCTTTCCATTTACCAAGGAAATGTTTCAGTTGGCCACCCTTGAAGCTTTGCACCTTATTCGCAAAGTTATGTTTCATATTGGACTCAAACAAGACAAGATTATTTACCTGTAAATTATCAAGTGTGTCAGCGGAAATCATTGCTGCTTCTTCCCTTGGTCCTGCTGTCGGAAGAAGGGTTTTTGAGGTGGCTTTGAGTTCCACTGACGGCCTTTGGCTAAGACAGGCTTGCTTCGCTGATCAAATTTTTGGTAGTTTCGTGAAGGGTGTCCCTTCGAGTTTTTGTGGCGATTCCCAACTGCTGTGGAGCTTACTCTGTTGGATGCTCGTATATTATTCAACTGGGTTTGCAGGTCGTTTCCAAACAGCAGAGCTGTTACAGGAACATGTGAGGCACACAGACCAGCATAATCTTTGTTCAGATGCGGTTTGATCGACTCCCTGCGACGGTGGGACAGGTCGATATGTGCGTGCCCTAGGAGAGCGACCGCATCTGTGTTCACTTTGACAAGTTTCTGAATGTCAGAGTCTGACTTCGGCTGCTTCGAATTCTTCATTTCTAGCAGCATCCCAATGGATGTGCACATTGCAGCACCAGCTGTGGCAATCGTTTTCTGGATTGAGCTGGACCTGAGGTCCTGCTGTTTCACTGAATGAGTCAGTTTATCCCAGATTTCGGGATTAACCCGCGGCGTTGTAAGAGGCTCACAGTTCGCCGGGCGTAAATACTTCGCCGACTTATCTTTTAGTTTCGAGTCCGGCAATTTCTTAGACCACAGGTTGTTGATAAAGTCTGCCAGTTGTTTCTCAATAGCCGGACCTGATTCGTCGGCATTGAGAAAATCCTCTGCGATTTCTGACAACAATGGGTCATTGATGCCATCGGTTTTTTCAAGTGGAGCACGTGGCTTATCCTTGGAAATTCCGTCGGCTTCAGTGCCACAAAGGGCCTGCAAGTCTGCATCAGAGTCTTCTCCATCGTGCTCTGAACCATCGGAGACACTCATTTCGTCTCTGGAACCGTGTTTACGCCGTTTAGGGTCGACTTGGTCGTCTGTGTGGCTGGAGTGAAGACGCTTCAGCGACTGCTGCACGGCGATCATTGAGTCTGCCATTGCTCCGAGGTTTCTGTTCACATTTTGCATCATACTAAACATGGGATCCGGGTGGACATCAGTTGGAGTCTTTTCTGTAGGGTCCGTTTCAACGTTTAAGAGGTCGTCCTCCGCCTCTGGAAAGTATTTGATCATGTTCGTCCGCCATAATCCAAGCACTGGAAGAATACACGACCGACCGCTCTGGAATTACCCGCGCAACTGATCGCTCGGGCTACTCGCACATATCTCACGTGACTCACTAGTGAGTAGGACTGGTGTCGAAATAGAATCATGATTAAAATGTAATGCAAGTGTCATGCTTCTCATTTGATGTATTCATTAACGTTTCCTAACAAAGGAGTCAAAACCATATATCCACGATTGGTTTATAATTCATTTTCCAAGTTCAGCGGCTCATAGCCACTTTGATCATCAGCTTGAGGGACAGAAAGGCTGCAGCAGTAACTTATTATTGTCATTGACATTCTGTGGCACGAAAAGGTCTTTGTAGGGCAGTGCAAAAAATGCACCAGCCACCAATAATTGGTTTTCCTCTTCATCGCCAAGTATACAAGGGGCTTGTACATTTCTGGCAGCAAATGTCAACTCGACACATTCGTGGTAAGGTGGTATTGTCCGGCCATGAATTTCACTTCTGTCTGGAATTATATACCCAGTGGCCAACAGCTGTTGTTGCTTCATGTAAGCAACAAGAGTTCGTGATGGTCGAGGTCTCTTGGGAGGAAAGGTATCTGAAGAGTCTGACAAATGTGAAGCAGAGTTGTACTTAATGTGGGAGGTCTGGGTTGTGTGGGTGGTACTTTGTTTGCTGCTGGTGCATCGAGTTTGTGTGGTTTGTGGTGTACTGCTGTGCTGGGTCTGTGGTTGATGTTAATGATGTTGGTGATGGTGATGGTGACGACGATGATGATGATGATGACGACGACGATAAAGATGATGAGGATGTCGATAATGATGTTGTTGTTGATGATGATGATGATGATGATGATGGTGATGAACTTAATGATAGTGCTGCTAGTGATGATGCTGTTGATACTGTAGATGATGATGATAATGGCGATGTCGATGATGACGAAGTTGATGTTAACAATATTGATGATGATGCCAACACCGATGGTGATGTTGTTTTTGTTGTGATTGTTGTTGATGATGATGATGATAATAGTGATGATGTTGATGGTGAACATAAGGATAATGCTGCTACTGATAATGCAGCTACTGATAATGCAGTTGATACTGTAGACGATGATAACGACGGTGCCGATGATGACAATGTTGTTGATGTTAATGATGACGATAACGATGGTAATGACGCGGATGTTGATGTTAATGTAACTGCTGCTGAAACAGTGCTGACGCCGTTGATGACACTGGATGGTGGTGATAAAGATGACTGTTCTTGTGCTTCTTTCAATGTTTCCCCTTAAAAAGAAATACAATACAATACAATACAATAGTTTATTGACACTCCCCTGGTGGGGCTTTTCAGTGACAATGTGACTAAAAACTAATTAAGATAAGAGAAGTAGTTAACAAAAGCAATATAAACATACCTATTTAAGAATTAATCGTATAATAAATATTCTCACTACGTACTATACAATATGCATATTTTGAAGTTAAAATTATAATAAAAAAAACTAGTAAGATACTAAAATACTATCATAACGTGCTATTTAAAAAGTCAGTAATCAATTTATTTTTCAGATAAAATTTAAAAGTAGAAATCGATTTTGCAGTTTTAAGAGTACTGTCTAGATTGTTCCAAATGTGCACCATACGGTAGTGGAATGTTCTCTGTCCGGTACTCGACTTATACAAGGGGATGTTTAATAATTGGCAACTGCGAGTCACGCGCCCGGTGACTGCAATTCTTGTTGTAAATTGATCGCTGAGGTAATGTGGAGCTTGACCAGTCATGCATTTAAATGCCATGAGAGCGTTGCAGAAGAACAGCTTTTGTTTAATTGGAAACCAACGTAGATCTCTTAGTGCGGGGGTTATATGATCAAATTTCCTGGTACCTGTAATAATGTGCACTGCAAAGTTCTGCACTGACTGTAGTCTACAGATATTTTTGTTCGAGGTCTTCGACCACACTGTGGAACAGTACAGTAATTTGCTAAAGACTAGGGCATTTATTACTGTCACCAGTTGGTTATGGTCAAGAACATGTTTAACCCGACTGATTTGTGCGAGGCTTGACATACAAGAAATGAAAATACCATCATAAATGGCATTTAAAAAACTCACTAATAATTCATGAAGGAAGTACAAAAGAAATTAAATTTTAATGAGAGTCTTTATACCTGATAAAGACACGGCTAAATTTTAAATTCGATTTTCTAGGCCAAAATAACCCAAAATCTAAATTTTAGTGTAAGAATGGATAGATGTACAGTAAAGCTTTTTAAGCCGTTCAATAAATTCGCAATTCGTGTTTTATCAAATCCTAAAACACTCGGCTGCGCCTCGTGTTTTAAACTTGATAAAACACTCCTGTTCATTTGTTAAACATCACATAACCTCGTTCATCATCGTGCATATTTCCGATATACTTGACTGGTTAATTTCAGACGCACCACAAGCAATGAAATGCTACATCACAACATATCTTAATTGCCCATGTGTTAGTAGCCAAATGGCAAGTTTAACACAAAATGAATTGAGGTGTGTTACTCCAGTAATCTTTTATTTGGTATTTAGTAGTACCAAAAGGTCTAGACAGTAGCAGGCCGACAGTAATCTTCAAAAATACGACAGTTTTTCATTTTACAGCAAACATGTTTTGGCGGAAACGACTGACTTCTTAAGTCCTAATTACAGTAGAAACTGACAGTCCTCCTTTTTTCTTATTATTAAAACTATCTTCTAGGGATACTTAATATAAAAGGTCTATTGGTAATCATTTCCTTTTGATGGGACAATTGCACGATGACTCATGTTTATTAGAGCTAATTAGTTCTCTTTACCCTGCTGGGATTACAAAATTTGAATCAGGAAGGAAATATAAACTGAATTCTGGTAGTTGTTGTCAAATGACATTTCTGTGTTGCTGTAAAATTTTTCAATTTTACAAATAACTGCTGTACAAACAAAACATACTTGTCATAAACTTCTTGAACACATTTGTCAGAGCTGCCCCATATTCGTTCATTTTTCCGTCTTGGGATTCGACAATAGAGGCTGCAAGCCCAGGAGTACCATAATATTGGAAGCTGTAGCCTTTGGCGTGCTTCCGGCGGTACAGTACTAGGACATCCCACTGGCAGGTGTGATTCAAAATGTTTGCCTTTCAACAACAATAAAAAGAGTTTATAAAAATCTATATCCTTGAAGATCAATATGGGTTTCCAAAATATAGACTATCTCTGACCAAATAGGTCATGAAACACTACATCCTCATAATTTTGTAAATTCTGAGTAATAGTTCGTGCAAAAACCCAACATACTCCTTAGGTATTGGAACTTCAGTAAGAAACCTCTTTTAGAAATAATACTAACAGAGTAAAAATTACCCTGATTTTATGTCATTTGAATCTGACATCCCAGAAAGCGATACATGACAAGAATTCCACTTAATGAAATTGACCTATTTACATTAAACTAAATTATGTAAATTTTTATTCCATAATAGTGACAAACGTTGGTCTACATCACATCTGAGTGTTCAGGAGTGATAACCTATGGAATATCACTAATGTGCCAACTGTCAAAAGGGAATTAAACCCAGCATTACAGTGCCACTATAGTTAACCAGACCACTAAAATTAAACATCTTACCAAAACTGATTAACAATGAGTTTCAGCAAAGTATTACAATAATCTATGATACTGGAGCTTTTTAAGACTGAAATGATACTTCAGCCAATAAAAAATTATGTCCCACGGTGCAATCTATACTGCTGTCTGATCGTGAATGGATTATCATTACTCACTAACACTGAGAATCGTGAAATAGATGTCCAAAAACTGAAAGACATTATTGATTAGATAAGTGGCCATTTGTTAAAATCTCATTCAACTAAATGGCACGAGGCAAATTCCCATCAGCCCAATCCAAATTATGACCACATTGTTGCTAATTTCCTCAAACGACTTTGGGTGGAAGTTAGTGGTTTCTTTATGTGATCTGATTTTTTAGGTATGGTTATAGTATGTAGTCGCACTGTAGAGGACTTTTTTCATTCGTTTATGTTCAAAGCTTTGCTAGCATGTGCAAACTTTTATTTTAGTTGAAAAAGACACTTGGAGGCTTAACATAAAAGATTTATAACAGAAATAAAAAGTCGTAAATGCTTTGAACCCAGGAGTCATATAACTAAGTGAAGCACGATCGTCCAGGTGAGTGTAGTCCTGAGAAGGACTGTTTGTGGTGACATTGACTGACGTTTCGACAACCTGAGCGGAAGTCATCATCAGAGTCAAGTGATTGGGGTAACGTCAGGAGGTGGTATAAGTACTCTGGTCGTTGATGTGATTGGTCAACCAAGTTGTGATGTTATTGGTTGTCTGTCAGTTAAGCCGTGATGTTATTGGCTGTGAAGACTGTTAACCGTGGTTGGTGCGTTTCGATCCGTCTTTTGTTAGTCAAATGTTCGTAAGTGTATTGTTAGTCAAATTAGTCGGAGTGTCTATTGTTTGTCTGTTGTTGATATCGTCAATAAGTCGTTTGTAAGGTGCGGGAAGCTGTTGACAACGGTTCAGTGGTGTCTGTTCTAAGTTAGTAAACCAACTTTCCAGTGCGATCCGTTGGTGGTAGTTAGTACAGTAGGTAATGCATTTAGCAGAGTCCCAGTCGATTGTGTGGTTTGTCAGTAAATGGTGCTCAGCAATGTTATTGTTGATGTCACCATTTCTCGTCGCTCGTTTGTGTTCAGTCAGTCTTACGTTCAAATTTCTGCCAGTCTCACCGATATAAGTGGCCTGACAGTCGCAGCATTCGATCTTCTAAACTGCTCCCTGTCTGTCCTTTGGTTCGTCTTTGTCCTTAACGTTCATCAATAATTGTCGTAAAGTTGTGATGGGTCTGTGAGCGACACGGATATCGTAAGGCTGTAGTATCCGTGCAATGGTCTCAGAAGTTCCTTTGATGTATGGTATAGTCGCTGTAGTGACTGGTGTCGGGTTAGCGTCTGTAGCGTTTGGTTCTGTCCTGTAAGTGTTGCATCTAACAAAGTCGCGGTTGTAGTTCTTACTGAAAACATTGTCTAAGTATTTGCGTTCGTCTGCTAAACTGTCGCTCGAGTCGCAAACTAGTTGCGCTCGTCTCGTTAAGGTCCGTATTGTCGTTGCTTTGTGTGAAGTAGGGTTGTAAGATGATTCGTCAAGTAGTCTGTCAGTGTGTGGGTTTTCTGTAAACTGTCGTCTGTAGTCTGTTGTTGTCACAGCTAACAAGGCAGTCTAGAAAAGGTATCTTACCATTTTCCTCGATCTCCTTGGTAAACTGTATGTGGGCGTTCTGTCTGTTGAGGTGTTCGTGAAAATCGTCGATTTCGTCTTTGTGTACAGCTGTGAAAGTGTCGTCGACGTAACGTAGCCAGAGCGGTAGCGTTCGTTCGTAAGTCGCAAGGGCTTGTTCCTCGATGTTTTGCATGACGATCTCTGCTACAACAACGGAAACTGGTGAGCCCATAGCTGTCCCGTGCAATTGTTTGTAGTGTTTGCTGTTGTACTGAAAGTAGGTAGACGTAAGGCAAAGGTTCAGTAACTCCATTAAGTCGTCTGTTGGTAGTGGCAGTTGTAGCGTGGAGTTCTTGATGGCGGTCTCAGTACAATCTAGAGCCAGTTGGAGTGGAATACTGGTGAACAGTGATTTCACATCAAAAGACACTAGTTTGTAGTCGTCAGGTACTTGTGCTGTCTTAATGGCGTCAATAAAGTTTTCAGTCCACTGTAGTTTGTGTCGTGACTCGTCAGTCAGTTGTTTCAGTATAGTAGTCAGGTATTTAGACAGTTGGTAAGTCGGCGAACCACAGAACGAGAGTATGGGTCACATAGGTATGTTAGGTTTGTGTAGTTTGGGCAGTCCGTAAAGTTTCGGTGGTTGTGGCATGTGGCACCTCAGTCTGTTGTAGCGTCGAATGTCAATAACGTCAGCTTTCTTAAGTGAAAGTAGTTTGCTATTGAGTTTTCGTTGAAGTGCTGGCGTCGGGTCTCGTTTAAGTAGTTCGTAAGTCTGTTTCTCATTGACAAGTGCGTCCATTTTGGCGTGATAGTCTTTCTTGTCCATAACAACAGTAACACGTCCTTTGTCAGCGGCAAGTATAACAATGTCATTGTCGTTTTTCAGTCGTTTAAGTGCTTGTCGTTCGTCTCTAGTCAGGTTATTGGCTGTGAGAGAGGCTGATTGTATAGTAGAAGCTATTCTACTTCTGATGTCACTTTCACAGCTGTACACAAAGATGAAATCCGCTCAGGTTGTCGAAGTGTCAGTCAATGTCACCACAAACAGTCCTTCTGAGGACTACACTCACCCGGACGATCGTGCTTCACTTAGTTAAGAAATAAAAAAGGTCAATATTGGTCATGAGGTTGAGAATATCCATTCATCACTCCCATAAAACACTGTTTCCCCCTAAAATTTTGCACAAGCATTGTTTTGCAGTTCTCTTGGAACAATCATCTGGTGAGAAATTGAAAACTGAATGCTTATGCAAAACTTTTGGAGGCAAACATTAAGTCAGTATAATGGGAGATGTGGCAGTGACGAGTTGGAAGTTTAAATGGCCAGTTGAAATTAATTGCAAAGATAGAACTATAACATGGTTGTCACAACACAGCTCGGTACCTTGGTACTTAAAAAGTATTTCATGTGCAATGGTGAGCTAAATTTGCACAACCATTGAAAACTTTAAGGTAATATATTACCGCAAACACAAAACAAACTGTAATAAAACAAATGCTGTATATTTTATAAAAGTGATATACAGTAATACAGATTACCCGCTTCTCCAACATCTGCCGTTGATCAGTGGGGTTAATCTTGCCCATGTTACTGATTGCCTCCCAGTCAGTTTCTGCAAAATGGAAAGCCTTTCCACATGACTTGCAGGAGCTACAAGCTGGTGGACTTTTGCTTTGGCAAGAAGAGCATGTCTGCCAAGACATAATATTAAGGTAAAAAATTACTCTTTCAAAACATTTGCCTAGATCCCTATGGACTTTCCCAGTGGTAACTCAATGACCAATGACAAGATAATTGTAAATGCATGCAAGGTTTGTAATAAAACCAAAGCTCTTTCATTCCTGACACTAATGTGATGATACTTTTACATGAATAAAGCCTTCTTGTGAAACACAGTTAACTCTAGATCTTTCTAAGTGGACACCACTGTAAAGTGGACAGTGGACAGTGATGGCTGTTCCTGGCCCAGTTTCCCACATTTCTCTGTAACTAACTCTCTATAACTGGTGACCTCTCTAAAGTGGACAGCAGACACTTTTTAAACAAACTTCTGGTAGAAAATACCTCTCAAGTCAGGCACTAGAATGGCCTTCTTTGTACAAAGAATGTCTATATATTTGTTGTGGTTAATGTCAATTTTATCCTAGGTTCACTTTATATTTTCCTTTCTTTTGTACTCATTATCATAAGTAGGCATCCATCAGTCTCTGAAGACTATGGTATTGCGCGTTGGGTGGCATTAGTGTGACACAGCGTCGGGTGTGACTGGACAGGCTGATGCAGGAGTAGCAGTCTCTTCCACTCTGTGCACAGGTGAAGTCTGTTGCTGGTCTGTCCGCCTGGTGTAGGGCTTTCCTCCTTTGTCTCTTTGCTACTGATTGCTCAGCTAGTGCCTCTTTGAAGCTGTGAAGGCCTTTTTTTTGTTTACAGTCTGCCTCCAGGTTGTTCGATCCACGGCCACAGTTCCAGTGTGGTGAGATTGACATCCAAGGCCTTCAAATCTGTTTTGTACACATCCTTCAAGCGTAATTGGGGTCTGCCTGTGGGATGTTTTCCTTGTACAAGTTCTCCATACAGGAGATCCTTGGAGATTCTGCCATCGTCTATGCGCACTATGTGACCAAGCCAGTGCATGTGTCTCTACTTGAGGAGTGTATGAATACTGACAATACCAGCTCATCATACATTACCAAAAACAAGAACAAAAGAAAATAAAAATTGAACCAAGGATGAAATTGAACTGCAAGATATTCACCAAATAATACTAAAAAATATTTTAGATATATATTTCCTTGAGAGGTGCAATTTAATCGTTCCAAAAACAAGGTGTCTTTTTTCCCTAGCTTGTCACAACTCTTACCCTTAATTAATAATCAGCCCCCAAAGACTGTTGTCAATTACAATTAACCCAACACATACAGTGCTATAAGTTTACCTTGTAATCTCTATCCTCCACCAATTTAGGCTGACTATTCTCATCACCAACTGGAAATTAAGATTAAGCGATTACTATATAAAGTACAAATAATTCCAGAACCCCAACTTTCACCACCAAGGTGATATTAATTAGAACATTTGAGCCAAACAGAGCTTTAATGGAATTTATGGTACTTGGGATCAATCAAATAAATCCAGACACCGAGGAAAAGATGATTTCTGGCTTGAAAATTGCTGACAAATAAAGGCATATCAATATCATGAATTCCCCTAGGCCACACATCCTTGGAACAAGATTTCTCTAATCTATTAAATAAATTGAAATTTAAGTTAATCATAGTTCAGCTTTTAATAATTGATGATATCAATGCATGACATCAATTGATGAAAGGGCTCAACTTCTCAAACACCTTTGATTTAAAACTTACAATATGTGTATGAGGGTAATTTCATTATTAAAAAGTAAGGGAATTATTATAATATTTTTAAGGCCTCCTTCTCTACTAAACCTCTACCAACAACACGAACTAGAAAAAGAAGATCCAATTTGTTGTAATTACAGGAGTAGCTCCTCCAAACTCCTTCCTTCCTATTAATACCTCCCTCAGGAGCACCCAACGAGCCAAATCAACCAAAAGGTGTAGAGAGGCATTTTTAAGTACCTTATGGTGTTTGAAGTCTCTTTAAAGTGATGTTTTTATAACCTAGAAGAAGTTCATCTGTTCGGATTCCCTAGCTGAAATTTTAGTTGCCAAAAATGTTAGGGAACAAAATTTTCCTTTGATAAAATGCAAGTTGAAATGAACTTCCCACAAACTTTCTAGGGAGCTATTTTCTTTCCCAAAATGCTAGTTGACGTTTTTGACTACCAAAAACAGTAAGACCTTTTTGAAAACATCAGGGGCTATGACTTCCCAAATGCAAATCTTTTAGGTCACGTTTTAGTTACGAAAATCCAAGTTCACTCTTTAATCGACGCTGAAACACGGTGGGGCCAAGCCACCCCTCCAATGGGTCATCGGGAGCCCGAGGTGAATATTGGGTAAAATGTAAGATGGGCACGGAATTCTAAATAAAAATCCAAGATGGCGGCATATGTGAAGTTTTCCCAGGTTTTTCAGCCAACTCTTAGGCGGGCTAAATCGGATTGCTTAGGCCAAATATCTAGCGGGAATGGAGTAAAAAAAGTGAAAGACTTTTTTGTAGAGCTCGAGAGTGCCGTTGCAGTTTTAGAAGATAAATATAGCGATCGTTCTACGTTCGTTAATGTGCAACGGTTGTTGCCTTCACGAGGAATGGTGGCAAGGGCGCTGAGGAAGGTCCATTTGAAGATTATCCGTCGTCTTCACTCAAAGCCGAAATTGGCAAACCCGTGGGCTGGTGAATTCACCGCCGATATGCCCAGAGAGATCTTCTCTTGTATTGCAAAAGACATACTGGGAAGGACAAACTTCGGACATCAGGTATTGGAGACAAATACCTGGACTTCTTATAAGATAGTCGACATACGAAAAGCAAAGTATCTGTTTAAGAGAATGGACTTGGATGGATTTGAAACGGATGGGGAAAGAATTTTAAAAAAGCCTCTAACAGAGCCACTCGAAAGGTGTGAAGTCATTGCTTCAGAACAGAAGCCTCCTGAGTTGAAATTTCACAAGACAAATGAGGTTCTGTCAGTGAAGTTTTATTATGGTCACTGGAACATAAACGGTATCCCACAACACTAGTCTGGTAAAAAAATATTCTTATTATAAACGCTTTTTTCCAAACTTCTGTTGTTGATTATTATCATTATTATGCCAACATAGTCCACATAATTTATTATTATCAAGTTCCACAGACAATGTATGGAGAACAATATGGAGACTCCACAAACTGATATTAGGGTTTAAAGGGGCATCGTCATCAGGTGTTTCTTGTGTAAAGATGCTGTGAATGTAGTTTGTAGGCAAATATATCCTTGCTATTAATACCGATAGCATTCAAATGATACTGCACATGAATAAATCAAAGTGTATCTTAAAAAAAAAACAACAACAACAATGATTCAAGATAACTATCACTGGATACATATGGATGCTTGTAGTGCATGTTTGCTATATATACTCATGATCATACGGTTGTGTGTATCTCGATTATCTATCGTTTCACTTTTGTACCAAACCGCTTAGGAATGTTGATCATTATTACTTAATTAATTCTCCAGATCTATTTTATGATGTAATAATAGGTAGCTTATTTTTAAGGAGTCTTGTACTCTGTTTTAAGCCCACCTCAGATTGAGTAATTCATTGTAATTGTATATCTGAAACTTGATTAAATAAAATAAATAAAATAAAAAGTATACTAAGTCTGGAACTAATGATAATATATATTGTGTTTAAAACTCTATATGAGATAAAAAAAACATTTTGATTACCAAGTCCATGACAGTTGATTACCATCATATTGATTAACATATTATTCTAATTTCTTTTTACCAGAGGTATATCACTGTATTATTTAGTAGCTAAAGTTATGATTTCTTAATATAGAGTTCATAAGCATCTTCCTAAAGAAACCATTTATGCATGCTTAGATATCAGATGTGATTTTCGATACGATCACCAGAAATGTGCATGACATTTAGAAGGCAGTTAAATATATTAACTATTCTTACATTTGAAATGATTATATTTTATCCCCTGATAATCATTAATACATATTGACAGTATGATCTAGTAACAATAAATTCAAGTTTAGTTTCTTTGTGTGTATGTTTCATTTGGTTGTCCTTAACATCAATGTTGAATTAATGTTATGAAATCTGGTTGCATCTGAGTTTCTTTTTTTTGAAACAAAACATGTTACATGTTATGAAGGAAGCTGCTTAAGGTCTGGTTTGACTTTTCCAGAGACAACACTTTGTTTTATTAGTTGCATCAAATTACTTGTGCAGATTGTGCAACCATTATCATTTGGACTTGCCTTTTGCAGGCCACAATAGCAAAACCTGTCATCACTGTCTTTTACCCTCTTAGGAATGTATGATTCACAGACATTTCTTTTTTCTTGTCGGTAGGATACACTGAAGGGGTCCATCTCTCTAAGCCACAAGAGACAGACAAACTCATGACGAAACACTATCCACCACCTCATGCTCTTCTTCACATTGCAAGTGTTCTCGACATATTTGGCTAACTTCACATGTTTAGCTTCTCGCCCCTGTATAGAATTTCAACCAAGCCCAAAGCCAATTTTTTCAAACAACTGTGCAGTGTGATAAGGAATGGCATATGCTATAGTCCACACTGTGGATTTACATGTACAACACTTAGCAGTAAGCAGTTTGTTGTGAAGTAGTGTTGACATATGATCTTCAAATTTTCAATCTGTTGTTTGTTTACCTCCACCCTGGAATAACTAGCAGCAGAATCTCTGAGGTTTAAGCCAGCAAGTGCCAAGGCATTCAGTTTCACAATAGAGTTCTGAGAGAGATTAGCTATTTTCAAAACCTCCTGGATAAGGGAGGCAAAGTTCCATGAAATTTTTTTTGATTCAAGTCCAGTGAATCTGTAAGAACACTGAATTCCTTTCTTTCTTTTCTCACTAAACCACCTTTGAAAACTATTACACAATCTTCCACACTTAACAGTCTCACGCAGACACTTCAGAAATAAGGCTAGTGGTGATGTAATAGGGAGATCTGAGATGGCTGTTGCGGCCTTCAGTTGGGTTTGATTAGTGTACTGCATGACCACAGTGAGGAGAGCTAAAAACCAGTGTTGCCAGGCATTGTTGGTGTTGTGAAGTGGTTCTGCTTTAAAACAATTGACATATTTGCCTAGTGGAGGTACAAATTCCTGTCTTGACTTTTCTTTAGCAATGAATTTAGTAACCTCACTTCTCTGCTTTCCATCTGGATCCCGAAGTTTTGATTTCCACAATTGAACCCTCTTTGCAGTTTCAAGTCTCTTCTGGTAGTCCCAGGGTTGCCAGGTTGCACCTGATCCACCGATTGAGCCACCAATTGTAGTTTTGTCAGTCTGGTTAACATTTGCAAATGGGGAGAAATAAACTGCACAGTTATTTAATTCTCCAGACATACAAGAGACCCATTTCATGTCAGCTGGAATAAGTTCAAAACGAAACTCCACCTGGTTGCCCTGTGCAGTTGTTAACTTCTTTCCCTCTATTTCTTCCATTTCTCTCATTAAATGCTCACTGTACTTTTTCATCAGTTGGGTATCTTCAGCACAGTTTGCACCCATTAGGAGGTGGTTGTCATGGCAACTTTGCACTCTATTCGGGATGTTCAGAAGACTCACCAGGTAGGCAGTTGCAGTGTCGTCCTTTCCAAATGGAGCACCATCTGCCCCAACAGCTACGTATAACACCCCTTTTTCCCCATTAAACCAGTGAAGACAAGGGCTTTTGCTATCTATCACCGGGTAAAGGTCTGCAAGCTTCAGCAAAAATGGTTTCAGTGGCCTGTATACACCAGGGAATGCCTCTACACAATACTTGGCAGCTAGGTTCTCTAAGGAAAGTACCTCACCAATGTCAATACTTCTGATAAAGGCCATGAGAGTTTTGTAAGGCAAAATTTTAGGAACCTCACATCCAGTCATAAACTCTGTTTTCACATTCTTCCTCTTCCCAGTTTCTTTTACTACATCTGTACTGTTTCTGATGCTTGTGTACTTCCTTTTGCTAATAAGGCCTCCTTCATACAGCACACGCATACTTCTAACCCGATTTTCCTTGCTCTTTTCATACTCTTTAATTTTAGCTTTGACAATATTTGGAATTATCTCATGCATACATTGAGATGATTTATTGATGTAATTAGTCATTGCAGGCTTTGATGCAGTGCAAATCAATGTTGACCACAAACCACCAAGTACTGGACTATGGTCCTCACATGACACCTTCCCTTTTACTGCTGATCCACTTACATGTATGTGCCTCAGAGCAGACATGGTCTTCTTTCTTCTTATCAAGAATTGTTTTCTTGACAGGTTTAGCTTCTCACTGGATGAGGTAGAGATTTCACTAGTGACAATGGGGCGTCTATCGTCCTTTTTCTTTTTGGCTTCCCCAAGGGATTGATCTTCAACATCAATTTCAGCAATCTACATGTGTTTTCAAGGATAAATGAGCAAATCAATACTTTTCAAATGAGAAAGAATGATATGAATTAGCATTAAATACATGTCACAGAAAGCCTGGAAAACTTACCTGCACTGTAAAAAATAGTTAATTTGTCGTTTATTATTTATGATAAAAATAATATTTTCAGTACCATCATCATAATTATTATCATTTGCAAATAAGGGTACAGAACTAAATGTCTGATAGTGTCAAAAATATTGCTCAGGTCAGTTGAATATTTTACACTTCATAAGCTAACAAGCAATTATAAACAACTGATCATTGAGTCACACCACCACTTTATCAATGTTAATACGAAAATACTAACCTTTCGCTTCTTTCTTCGGCTTCATTCTTCGAGTTTGTGCTGTTTTTTCTTCAAAACTTCAATCTCCGCCGCTTGATGATCGAGCTTTCTCCTGAGATTGCTTATTTCTTCATTGGCTTCAAGAATTGCTTTCGCTCTTTCTGTTTTAAGGCGGTTAAACTCTGCCAGCGGGAAGCGTTGTTTTAAGCTAGATGAGATTGACCAAAAAGACCGATGGGAGTTTTTCTTCACATCGCTGCAATACGAATAAATGAATAAATGAATAAATGAATAAATGCAAAAAACACAAGACAAAACAATGGGCCAGCTTCGTATGAATTCAAAATTTATTATGATCGCTTTACATCAAACGTAAATATCAAGGAAGATGCACTACTTGAGCACTCTTGGGGCAAACTTGCTTCGCCATTTTCGTCTCCTACCATACTGCTTTTATCCGAATATTTTGTAACAACCTAGACTCATTATACACCAAATAGCAGCTCTCGAAACAAAGAATCTGAAAAAGCGCCATTGAAGCAAGGATAATACCCAGGTTCCCACAAATAGCGGTCAAAATCGACCCATCTCATCACGAGTCCACAATGTTGAAAACCCAGGAGCCTTTGCACGCTTGCAAGTCGCCATCTTGAAAAAAGTGGCCACACGAGAATGAAACAATTGGGGGGTGGTTTGGCCCCGCCGTGAAAGCACAAGGCGAATTACCCTCCACCGAACAGATATCTACCAAAACGTGTCATTGGGTGCCCCAGTGCTCCCTGCCCCCTCACACTTTCCACATTAAGTTGGAATTCAGGAGACTCTTACCATTGGTTAAATCACATTGACACTATGTCTATTCATATGTGGAACACATGCCAAACATCATGCACTGGTTTGCAGACTCACAAATGTTTAACAGGAATTAAAGGAGAGAAAGAGAGCAAATGGCAATTGAGGAAAGGAGTGATATCAGCCCAGAAATGGTGTTGCCATTTTCTGAGTTCAAAAGGACTTCAACAGCTTTCTCTAGTCTCTTAAAGTTCATGTAATTCAAGTTTATATTCAAGTTTATTGAGAATTATGATAAATTATGAAACGTGAGTACAAATTCAGAAACAGGGCTTTAACATTGGGTTTCCATACACTGCCGCAGTGTGGAAAAAGAATCTGGTAGTTTATCAGGAGTCACATACTATCAGATCTAATTTCAAGGCATCCCTTAATATAGATAATTTTTTTAGATTTTAAGTTTTTACTCGGGATACTGTAAGTATACCGAGTTATAAAATGTGTCAGATTTCAGTCTTTTTTTTTTTTTTCTGTGCAGCAAAATGCACAATACAATTACGTTCCGGTGTTTGGATTGGCCAATGCACAATAGCAGGCACGTGGCGGTGTGTTCATTGGTTAAAGCAAACCACATAGTCCAAAGGTCGAAAGGCTAACATCACGCGACGGTTGTTTACAAGTTATGCAAATTCATCGTGTTTGAGTTGTGAAGCTAGATATTTTAAGACAGCACAGTCTGTCCCCGTGAAAAGGTTTGCTGAGTGTTAAGAAAAAGTTGGAAGCCTCGCACGTGTAATCGATATCACAAGTCGAAATCGAATGCTGTGACAGAAAAGTTACAGGTTTGCACAAAGTTGTTTTCGTGATGTGATACCTTCGATTTAATACGTGACCGCAAGTGAACTCTCAAGGTTAAATAATCCACTTCGACCGCGGAACAAATTTTCCTGCACATATCTTTGTAAAGTTGTGAAACTGGATTTTAATACAATACAGACTGTCCGTGTGAAAAGATTTGCCGAATTTAAGACAATGTTGGAAGCCTCGCATGTGCTGTGAGTATCGACTCGAATTAGAACGTTGTGACAGTTCTATATTTAGATAATCGCAAAGTTGTTTTGATGTAATTTGATCCGGGTTATACCACAACTCAATCGCTGTGACGGATCTATATTT
>JAEMWC010000172.1:407500-412500 GCA_016490735.1 Pachyseris speciosa | reverse complement strand
TTCTTGATAAGTTCCACTTCATGATGACCTTTGCTGTACACATACTGTTAAACAGTAGGATGTCTGTACTGGCCTTTTTGTTTGTGTTTTGCAAACCCATGCTCCTTACGGGATTCATTCACAAAGGCATAGAGGTTTAAATTATCCAAAACATCATGCTCTTCTAACAACTCAAGTGATTAGATATGAGCTTCTAAACCCTTCAGTCTCTGCAAAGCCTTGAACTGAGGCAAGCTACACAGTCCCCTCAGGGCCAGCTGTCTCTACTTTGAGATACTCTTTCCGCTGGGCTATCAAGCTCTCTAAGTAAGCTAATGACTCAATGAGCTTGTTGGTGCCTTCCACAAATGGGGATGTGGGATTCTTTCCAAGCTGAGCCAAATGGTTTTGTTCCTTTTTGGGGAGAAACCCAATTGCATGATAAATTTCTCTTACCTTGGCCATGAAATTACATGCAAAGTTCACAGCAGTGCAAATCTTAATGTAGCCATTTTGGCTTCCACCAAAGCAAGAAAAAATGGCAGTACCAAAATCAAAGCACAGTCCAGTGGGCTCTGAAAGTTCTGCTTTGGCAGCAGGACCATCCGAGCAACCAATAGTTCCAGTTCCAGCTGTGAGCTTAACCTTGTAGGTTCCATTTAGGTCTTGCTGAAGAAAGATAAGTTTGTGTGCTTGAACATCAGTCACACCAAGATCCCCATTTGATGACAAAGCTACATCAAAAGCTTGCTTAAAACGACTGGCAATGACTCCAACAAACTTGCTTTCTAAGTCAACTTGTTTAATAGTGTGGCCATCAGCAACAAAGACAGTTCCTTCAGCCTTGGACAGGCAAAGGCCATGTGGAGACTGTAAATTATCAACTACTTTGATAAGCTGACCAGCATTGAAGGTTGATTCCATACACACCAAGTAAAGGTTGGTTCCTTCTGTGACTGCAATTGTGTCAGTACCAACAACTGCTAAACCTTCAGGAGAAGAGTGAACACCCTTCATAAAGCGAATACACGAATTTCCTTTGTCACAAACAAATGCAATTTCATTTTTTCCAGGCTCAATCATAAGCACATCAATGCCAGCAGGGTGCCTAAATGATGCTTTAGAGGCTAACACAGGGCTCTGATGTGCTGGACCTAAAAAGCAAAATGAAGAAGGCTAATTAATATATTTTGTTGTGCCATATGGCTTGGGGTCTATTATGAAACAAGAGGCTGGATATCAACTCAAACTAGGACTGTTTGTTTTCCACACTCAAAGAGTCATTTTCCTATAGAGAAATAAACTGTACCCTTGTACACTGTATAAATTTAGGCATCCGATCATAATGTGTCACAACCAAATACTTCTTTAATCCATGAGCTGCAATACAGGGCAACCCATCGAGAGTATCTAACAGTGTTAAAAGTAACATCAAATTACTCAGATGTAGACCAGAATTGTATGCTGGTGCCAGTGCTCGTGAATCCAGAGTGTATAGTGATGATCCATGGTTACAGTAGGAATGTGTTGGTGCTATTATGTCTCTGTGCCCTTTGAGACCAAAGCGTTTACCACCAAGGTAGAACATGTATCCTCTTATATTATGAAAGGTGTTCGCCATCGTGGTTTCAAATGATAGCCGAGTTAATCTTTTGTCTCTGACTCAATCGTGAGACAAAAGATTAACTCAGCTATTATGTATCCTCTTCTTGACGCCACTTCAGCAAGGGATTCACAGTAGCTGAACAGAGTTGGCCAATCTTCCCAGTTTGTGACTGGATTGGGCTGAGTTAGCTGTTCAGTCATAAAGGCACCAATGTTCTGGTAGATCAAGTGTTGTCTGGTGATAACACCAGAACTGATGAATTTATTTAGCCAGTACGCTAAGTAATCTCCTTCAATCTCTGTCACTCACATTTCTTAAGGGCACTCACATGAAATTGTATTTCATTGACAAATTTCAGTTTCAAAATTCAATTCCAAATGATTTGTCACATGTTACAGTCAAACCAAGTGAAGCGTACCCTTCAAGACTACATTAATGAATTGATTATTTGAATATTGAGCCTGCTAGTCGTTTCAAGAATGCAATAATGAATTGATTATAGGAAAATTGAACCCACTAGTCATTCCAAGAATACAGCTAATGGGTTTCATGTTCAAAAGAAAATCAATTTAGTATTAATTTTGGAAATGACTAGCGAGTGCAATGTTCAAAATAATCAATTCATTATTGCATTCTTGAAACGACTAGTGGGTTCAATATTCAAATAATCAATTCATTAATTTAATTTACATTAATTTACAGGCTGACGTCCGATCTCACCCCAGAGAAGCACTGTAAACTATCCCTGAAAAGCCCCGACGGGGAGAGGATAAGTAAGAATGTATGTAAGAATGTATTAATGTAATCTTGAGGTGTACACTTCACTTGGTTTGACTGTAATTCAATAGAAATTAGGTGAAAAGATGGTGGACAAATCTAATTCTTCAACTAGTTCTAGTTAGTATGTACAGTACATGAATGCAATGTTTGATGTTCCTATAAGAAGCAGGTAAAGATCACACTAATATCAGGTGGTGGGTGTTACAATCAAGCTTGATGTTGTTTAGAAGAAATTTTGTAATGTTGTTGCACAATGATGCAACATTGAATGACCTTTTTTTATAAATCCACCTCTATTAAAGAAAGAGAAACTAATTGGGCTACGGTGGACTATTTATCAACACCAGAACTTGTAAAAATCAAACTTGCAAAACTGCTTGAGCAAATTTGAATCAGAAGTTGTTAGCTGCTACTTTAGATTCAGCAAGGTAATCCTTTTTAAATTGTGTACAATAAATGTTGGCTTTTGGGGGTGACACACTATCCTGCGAGAACAAAAATGACAAAATTTAATAAGGTATGTCCTGAAATCATAAATTAAACGCCAAATAATGTCACATCATTTACAAGCAAAAAAAAATAATTTGTCACAACAATAAAATGGCCACATATATTCTTGAGTCTTTGTAAATATATGCAGTGATACATGTACTGTTCTTGTAGAAATAAGAATGGCTCTTCATGGCAGCATAATGCCTTATGAATTAACAAATATTACTGTAGTACAGTACATGAAATCCTAAAACTGATTCCTGATAAAGAACAGAACAATTAGCATTCATGTACTTAAAAATTTGGGAAGTGTGGTGGCCTCATGGTTAGTTCGTTCATCTCTGGATCGAGTGGTCTGGGTTCAAGCCCTGGCCAGGGACGTTGTGTTGTGCTCTTGGGCAAAACACTTTACTCTCAGTGCCTCTCTCCACCCAGGAGTATAAATGGGTACTGGCGAACTTAATGCTGAGGTTGACCCTGCAATGGACTAGCATCCCATCCAGGAGGAAGTAGAAGTACTCCTAGTCACTTCATGCTACAGAAATGGATAACGATAAGGATAAGCTCCAGACTGATGGGCCACTTGGCCCATATGCAGAGTTTGGCTAAGTCTGCATGTGAGCCAAGTGGCCCATCAGGTACAGTACCGCTCTAAACTAGCGCCCCATTAGCACGCGGTAAAACCTCATCTTTGCCGATGTTGTTTGCCGCGAATCCACTGCGGAATCACCTAAACCGAAACCATGGCAATACCTAAAGCAACGGTGAATTTGCCACGGTAATGCCTTGGTAAAAGACAATAGTAAGTAATTACTATTGTGAATGTATTGTTAAAATTTTGTCTCACATTTCTCCCCCAAGGATCCAGCGGACAAAACACTGTGAAAACAAATAGATCAGAAGTTTTTTTCACTTTGCAGAAAGCCGAACGACGGGAGTCATGACATGTAAATCTGAAAGTGTCTGATTTACAAATAAAAGCATCTCTTAGTTTGAATCACACTAATTTTTAAAGTTTCTCGTAGTAACATAAGTTCTTGGCTTATCGTTCCTGCTTTTGCTGCTTAATGTTCAACGCGATAAGCTTTTTTTCTCAAAGATACGTCGGCACGATAAACAAGCAATTGGTACAGCTGTAGATCGATTTAAATGATGAGAAAACTTAAAATAATATCTTCTTTATCCACACCCTCCCATGATCAAGTGATTAGTTTGCTTTTACAAGACAATCACTATTTTAACTACGGTTGATTTATTATTGAACGTGAGGTTTCGCAAAAGTATCAACGATCGATGTTTTATCTGATAAGAATAGCATTGCCCCGAGTGTTGAGATGGCAAGTCAGAAAGATCCAGACAGCCATTTTAGGAATCCTCATATGCTCAAGGACTGTTCTTGGTTGCTGTGTAAAAGGTTTCGCTTTCATTCGGTAACCTTTAAGTTTTGAATTATCCGGATGCTTAGTTAACAAATTATCGTGGGGCAATATATACCTTTCGACGGAGCGTGTATTACATGGCTCGAAGTATGGTAATCATCTCCTGTGAAATACGCCAAAGTCAAAAGATCTTGGATCTTCGACAGCCTCCGAAAAACATAGCTCATTTATTTCGTCTTCGTTCTGAGTTGCTGCACAACGAGCAAAATCATTTCGAACTGCAAACTTCGGCTGTCAAAATGCACGTTGCGTTACCACTATGCAAATACGTAAATATTTTGTTTTGTGGTATTCGACGACAGGTTCACATCAATTTTCTGCTCTTGAAGCTGTTCAGTTATACTCAGCATTAACATTACACCAAGACAATTAGCTAGACGTTATAAACTCGTTTTGGATGTTTTTCATTTGTCGATCGAAAAATAAAACTTAAAAGCATGTAAATATTTTACTTACATATGATGCCGCCGAATCGTTGGCATCAAACGTGAATAAAATCACTTTGTAATGAACCGAAAACAAAGCTTAAATGAAAGCGTTTTTCCGCACAAGTTGAGTACTGTTTTAAAATATTCTGTTCCCAAACACATAAATGTTTCACTTGTTCTTTCTGTCCTTAGGTAAACAACGCAAGTGTTCGTCTAAAAGTGCCCACTTCAAATTTCTTCAAATAATGAAATACGGCCCCCCTGTAAAATTATCGA
>JAEMWC010000172.1:392500-402500 GCA_016490735.1 Pachyseris speciosa | reverse complement strand
AGTACCGGGGTATACTAAAAGTATACTACGAAATATAGCACAAATAAATTTCAAATTCAAACGAGTATACAGAATGTATACTTTCTGTATGTATGATAATTTTATCACATACAGGCTTTATTTATACTCGAACTTTATATCAAAGTATACTTTTAGTATAATTTCAGATATGAAACAGATGACCAGCTTTGAAAACCCATGTGCTTGCTGGTATAAACTTGAAATTATTTTATATTATGATTGTATTATATATTTATTGGGATTTATTAGGTAAGATGAAACCAACAAAATAAAATCCAAGGCATAATAACATGCATTTTATTCATATGCAACTGTAACATAACATTCTTGAAAGAGAACTCTAAGGGAACACTCTTTGTATGGAAAAGGTCTACAAAATTCATCTCCATCTGGTCTTCGCTTCACGTTCATGTGGCAAAGCAAGGCTGGCGGCTAACAGTGAATTTTGGGCTTTTGAGTCAATATTAATGTCAGTGATGTTCAAATGATTAGTCAGTACACTTTAACTTTGTGTAATAGAAAGTTCAGATTCAAAGAAATCAAACGATTCCTCCGAGTATGAATGGCAGCCATGAATGAACGATTCAGAAATTCTGTCTTCTAGTTCTTCAAGTCAAACGGATTTACGCAAGTGACCAATTAAAGCTTATTATATCTTGTTAATTCTAGAACTTTACCATTTCAAAACTAAACAATGATGATGTAAAGATGCAAAAGAGAAGATAAAGAATCAGATGACAAATTCGAACTTCTGATGAGTGACGATGAGTTGAGAAATCTGTGATCCAAACATCTAACCTTTCTTTCTAGCCAGCCTGGGACACTTTGTGGTTCATGAACTATATGTCTGCCCATTTTCTTCTCCTCAACTGATGTGTTTTAGTCGTAAAATCCTGGGGAATCGAACTTTATAGCAGAGTAACGCAGCCAGCTTCAAACCCACGCTTAAATTGCCTACACACTCGATTTGACGTTCAAGTCGAGTTGCGCATGCGTTAATGACCTCACGGCTTTCCTGGGAACTAGCTTGCTCAAATTCAACATGGAGGCTGAAGTACTCAATTCCGATGGATCGATTGGGAAAACAAGAGGTTTCCTGAAAAATAGACGGCTTATTTCCACCATTATAAGTACTCAGAGGCGAGAGGAAACCTTTTTGTGTGGTTTTATCAACATAAAGTGGTCCAAGTGAAAGAAAACACTACTGCAACAGTCAAATCCGATATACCATGCACGATATATTTTTCTGTCCAAGAGGGAAAAAAATTGTTACGCGTCACGTAACGCTAAAAGTAGTAACACAAATTCAACATGGCAGTGGCCTGTTGGATGCGTCCCGCAAAAGGTCAAAAAGGCGCGAGGAAGGTGACTGTTGGAAAAGGACCATTGTGCATGTAAAGAAAGGGTGCAAGAGACGACTGTTTTCCTTCTATATATACCCCTAGGACATTGGATAACGATAACAACTAACACGAGACGCCACAAGCAGTACCACACCTTACCACTGTCAACACGCGTAACACACCGTCACAAGGCGTAACATACCGTAACTAGAATTAACAGACCGTCGCGATTATTAACAGCAAGTCACAAGGAGCAACACACCATTACAAACCCTAACCGACCGTCACAAGGCGTAATAAACAGTTACAAGGCGTTACAGACTATCACACGGCGTAACAGAGAGTCACAAGGCGTAACAGCGACACTAGGCGTAACATCGCGTCACAAGGTGTAACAGAGCGACACTAGGTGTAACAGAGCGACACTAGGCGTAACAGAGTGTCACAAGGCGTAACACAGCGTCACAAGGCGTAACACAGCGTCACAAGGCATAACACAGCGTCACAAGCAGTAACAGACCGTCACAAGGCGTAACAGAGCGACACTAGGCGTAACAGAGCGTCACAAGACGTAACACAGCGTCACAAGGCGTAACAAATAGACGCTAGGCGTAACAGCGCGTCAAAAGGCGGGACACAGCATCACAAGGCGTAACAGAGCGTCACAAGTCGTAACATAGCCTCTTAAGGCATAACAGAGCGTCACAAGTCGTAACATAGCCTCTCAAGGCATAACAGAGCGACACTAGGCGTAACATAGCCTCTCAAGGCATAACAGAACGCCACAAGGCGTAACAGAGCGACACTAGGCGTAACATATCGACACTAGGCGTAAGAGAGCGACACTAGGTGGAACAGAGCGTCACAAGGCGTAACAGAGTGACACTAGGCATAACAGAGCGTCACAAGGAGTAACACAGCGTCACACGGCGTAACAGAGCGTCACAAGGCGTAACACAGCGTCACACGGCGTAACAGAGCGTCACAAGGCGTAACACAGCGTCACACGGCGTAACAGAGTGTCACAAGGCGTAACAGAACGTCAGAAGGCGTAACAGCGACACTAGGTGTAGCAGAGCGTCACAAGGCGTAACAGAGCGTCACACGGCGTAACAGAGTGTCACAAGGCGTAACAGAGCGTCACAAGGCGTAACAGAGCGACACTAGGCGTAACAGAACGATACTAGGCGTAACAGAACGATACTAGGCGTAACAGAGCGTCATTAGGCGTAATAGAGAGCGTCACAAGGCGTAACAGAGCGACATTAGGCGTAACAGAGCGTCTCAAGGCGTAACAGACCGTCCAAATAATTCAACAAAAGCTAAAGGATTGATATTGGCATTGATAATTGAGGAGAATTAAAAAAAAAAATATATATATATATATATTAAATTACCAAAAAAATATATATTACATTCTGGACATGCCTGTATTGCAGTAATTGTTTTGTCACTTTAAAATTGGTTCCATGCAGTTTCTCTTAAGGGAAGGCTATAAGGTTCATCATTAAATTAGCAGCCTCATATTGAAACGCGTTCTACTCGTTTTTGTCCGTAACAACCACATTTTGTTAATAAATTGTATCGTTCTTTTGTTTTTTTCAGGTAATTGTTCAACCACTTCAAACAAGGAAAACCTACACAACAGATTTGTGTCGCATGAACATCTCTCAATACATGACCTCTATACTCCGTATTGATCAATTTGTTTTTTTTTTAGTAGCTACCCAAAGACACCAATGCTCTGTACTTTATGGGAACATAGTTGATTAAAATCGATATATTATTAATCATTATGCTTGTCTTTTATTCATCGATGCACGTATATCACTGGGGATCTATTTTAGTACTGCTCTTATAAAAATCGAACGCTAGGAATATATAATTATACCTTTTCCGCACTTCCTAATAAACCATTTTGCCAATGTTCAGTTCCCGGTGAATTGTTGGAATAGATCCAGTTCTTTGTGGATCCAGTTCTTTGTGAGTAGCGCTTCAAAACAAATGGCGGCTGCTTCTTCTCGTTTTTGAAGTGTCTGCTAGGAGGATTTAAATAATTTGCTTGCTTTAACAGCTAGTAGATTTATACTCAAACAATTAGATTATTCACTCTCGAGTTTTATGTGCGATAGCTGATTCGGCTGCGCCCTCATCAGTTATCACGCGATAGAAATCTCGAGCTCATAGTCTCATTGTTAAATAGATAGCCATTAGTATAGCCCATTTGAGAACGGCATTCGTGATAGAAAGCTGGTAGATTTATAGTAATAAAAAGTAAACTACTAATATCAGCATTGACTAAACGGAAACAGGCTATCAGCTCATATGCCTGCACTACCTGATATGGTAACTGCAGTGCTAATAACAGTTTCCTCGCTGTCGATGTTTAGCTAGTAGCAAAACGCACTTTTCTTTAAGGAAATATTGAAAGAATTTTTGAACGTGAGTACACCGAATTGCAAATATTTATTCAACAACGAGTGTTGACGTCATCGACCTGTACCTATGCTCACGGGCCCTTCCATTCAAAACAAACTGAATAAACAAAAAAATGCAGCTACAATTTTCAGCAATAATCCACTATTGAAAATGTTGACAGTGATTATTGACACTTTTTAAGAAGTTGAAGAACTTATGCATCTGTCAATTGAAACCCCGTTCCCCCGACCCCCGGGACATAGCGAGGCTTTCACGCTTCCGAAGCCGGTATTTCACGACTTTTTTAATGGCGCGTTGTCCCCGTGGGCGATGGATTTAACAATGTCAAAAATTGGCGAGAAAATTGGTGAGAGGTTTCGCTGTTGAATGTAGATTATAAAATCATAACTTCAACTATCGCTCTTCGCTTGGAGAGGATACTGCCAAAAATTATTCATCTAATACAAACTGGCTATGTTAAAGGAAGGTGCATTGCCGAGAGCATAAGGTTTATCAAAGATGTCATAGACTATACAAAGCAGAAAGATATACCTGCATATACTGTTTTCCTATATTTCTGAATGACTTTTGATTCCATTGAATGGGATCTTTTGAAAAAATGCCTTAAATCTTTCACTTTCGGACCGCATCTCAGACGATGACATAAGTAGTCACCTTATAAAAATGTTTTGAGTTGCGTACTGAACAAGGGCAACGCATAAGGTCACTTTTTCCTTAAATGGGGGGGAAGTCAAGGTTGCCCTCTTTCTGGTATGCCTTACATCATAGCCATAGAAGTCCTTGCGCAAAGTACTAGAAGCTCGAAGGAAATAGAAGGTATTAAAAGAAATGACAATGAAGAATTGCAACTTTCGTAATATGCGGACGACACCACAGCTTTCCTCACAAATACTCAAGCCGTAATTGACCAAACGCTCAGGATAAAGCAATCCAAATCTGAAATGCTATGGCTCTGCTCCTGGCGACATGAAACGGACAGAATACTACATTCACACATCAGAAATGACACAATCTACGCTCTAGACATGAATTTCTCCTACCATCACGAGAGTCCACTTGAGAAAAACTTTTCAGCTAAATTAACGAAGTTAAAGAAAACTTTTAATGTTTTGTCTCAATGGGACATTTCTGCCTAAGATAGAATAATTATTGTGAAAACGTTAGCCCTTTCAAAGCTCACTTTTGTCTGCGCCGTAATGGAAACGCCAGCAAGCTTGGCTTGGCAGGTAAATATTGTTAATTGTTCGACTTCACATGGAATCACAAACCAGCTAATATTTATCAAACCCAAAAACTGAAGGTGGATTGTGAATGAAACCTTTTATTATTTTCAACAATGCACTAACGCTTAACTTTCTTTCTTTTCCCTTTCTTTCCTTCTTTTTTTTTTTTTAATTAATATTTTTATATTTTTCATTTATTTTACTTAATTTGTATTTTTTGTACATTGGGTTCTGTGACTTATTGTTTATCCCATGCTTGTTCTTTAAAAAAAATTATGTGGTGTTGAAAAAAGAACAGACGGTATTTTTCACTGTCCATATATTGTAGAATTTGCTCGGTCCTACACGTTATAGCCTCCTCATAGCAAGGGGCCATAACGTTATACCTCCTACGTTAAAAACGTATCGATTCAGGCTACATATGTCACATTCTTTCGTCATTTTTCCCCCACACGTATGTTGTGACTGATTTCCTAATAAATACCTCTATACACACTAAATGTCGTTTTCCAGACAGGTGAGATGTGACGCATTGGATGGCCTTTTGGTCCAGACAAGGCTGGCAAATAAGCGAACAGAAAGCAAACGGTATGCTAAATAGTTAACGCGTTGTGATCACCTCCTTTAATGAAATAGGCCTATTTCTGATGCCAATTCCGGTAATGTAACCCGGGAAACATTGGTGGAAGGCAAGCGCTCTCACCAATGTGCCAACCCTGAATAGAGATGTCGAGGCTTTGATGTATCAGCGCTAGCATTAGCTTATTGCTTCCTCAGGTTTTAATGAAGCACAAATTGCATCGGACCGTACGGCACACCTGTTCAGCCTGAAATCAGTTGTTGACGTCCAATCAACGAAATTGAACTTACGTTTGTAAATATAACTTGCAATTAATTGATAAATGTCGCTAATTTTAGCATATTATATTGTTTGGAAGCAAGTCGTGACTTAAATTTGCAGCTATTTCATTGTAATGTTATGTGCCCCTGAGATAGCTGGAAATCGTATTTACGAGGAGTAACCCTTACACATTCCCCTGCGGAGAATGACCTGCAACCACCCTAGAAACTCCTGCAACAAGCGTTCGTATCATCCAAAATTTCAAATGTTCCAGCAAGCAGCCTGCCGTGGAAAACAATCATGTTAGAGTATACAAAGAGTATAAAAGCAAGGGCCGATACAACGTAGAATGGTTTTAAGTGTTATGTGCTGTATTTCGGCTGGCCAAACCAGCCTTCAGGTGGAATGAGCAATTACATTGGGAGGGGTGTTATAACTTATTACTGTCATAAACACCCCTTCAAAATCGGTAATTTCTAATTGTACTTGGTGATGCGGCTGTTTTGGTCTGCCGAAACAAACCATTGTACGTTGTATTGGCCCTTGCTGGTATACTGTTTGTTGATTCTAACCCCCTTCAAAAAAAGACTACCCCCCCCCCCTCCTTTAAGATATAGACAGTTTTATTTAGGGTACGCTTACGATCATTTCGTTCTAGAGTTCAAGGAGATGTACACACAAGTACACATTTGATTGGTTCTTTGTAGATTTCTAAGAAGTGTTGAACTGAACGAAGCGTAACTAGTGTTCAATTAAGGATGTCTACATGCTACTACGAGCAAAATGAACCTGCCAAAGTGCAGTGTGCTACAAGCAAAGCACTGTAACTGGGGATTTTGGACGGTGATTCCTCTGCATAGCTGGGCACGAGTTACCCTGCCAACTTTGTGGATCTTTCTACATCAAGTGGAAAGGAGCTTCGTTCAGGAACAGGGCCTTTATTGGAGATCTTGACTCATCACGTTACAGGCAGAACTCAAAGCTCTTACTGACAGGCCAACTGTCATATGCGAATTCCGACCAATAATAGTCGAACAGCTCATTCACTCACGCAAGCTTAGCGAATAGAAGAAATGCTCACTACTCATAATACTAATAATAATAGCCTTTGTTGCCAAAAGATAAAAGTACATATCTTTTGTTACATTCTTCGCAAGTATACACTCAATTAAATCTACCCTAAAAAAGTTAAACTAGTTAAATTACAAACGGGTGATACCAAAAACTACGTAGAAGCTGCATTATCTTTTTAAAAATCAATCTATTTACACGGGATGTCATAAATCATTCGATATTAACCTTGGGGAGGATACACACTGCGTTTTACGCAGTGTCCATTTAGTCTCTTTTGTTGGTGGTAACTACGAGCCTAGCCGATGGTTATATACAGAGGTAATAGCCTTTAAAATCTTGCAGTCCTGTCTAAATAAAAGATCCTTACTTGAAACGGGAGAAGAAACAAAGTGGTGTTTAAGGCAGCGATTTAAAAAAGATTGTATAACCTTTAAATAAGATTCTGGCGCTCCGTACACGGAAACGCAATAGGTAAAATTCGGTAGAACTAACGACTTACATAAATGGTATATCTCTACTTGTGTGTATTGCTACTTTCTAAGAGATGTTAAAACATGCCAAAATCTGTTTGTTTTGACTGATTTCAGTCTTACATGTTCACTGAACCTGCAGTTACTTTGAAGAGTAACACCTACTAACGACAGACTGTTACACTGTGGAATATTACAAATCTGCTCATATTGCGTGTTATTGTTCTTCTTCCTAACAACGAGTGCATTGTATTTGCCGATGTTACAAATCATACTATTCTCTCTAGTCCAATTTAAAAATATTTCTACCAAAAGGGTGAGACGGATCAGAAATGATGCTTACAGGAGCTATGATAGAGGCATCGTACGCATATTTACAAAGAGCAGGAACGTCCTTATGACATATATTTTGATCATTACGAAAAACATTAAAGAGGTAATGGCCGCTGACACTTCCCGCTGTCGTTCCCTTGTTGACTACCTGCCAAGTGTAAACATGTCTACCAGATGAAACACGCTGTTGTCGTTCAGAACGAAAAACTTTGGAACCATTTAACTATGTAGGGGTTGGGCGGTAGCTGCATAAGTTTTGCAGGGAGTAAACTGTGATTAACTGAGTGGTATGCTTTGCTAAAATCCATAGCGAAGATGTGAACTGCCTTACAGTCTTGATTGTCCAAATATGTTGAATGGATATTAATGCATTGTTACAGTTACTCCCCTGCTTGTAAGCACACTGGTTAGGGCTCCGACTAATGGTTTCCCAGGCATGCGTATGATATACAACTTTCTCGAAGGCCCTGGCAATCGCTGGTGTGACCTTTATCCCTCTGTAGTCTGAATCTGCTTTAGGAAAGTCGAGCTTGGTCAGGGGGGTTACTATTCGCCTTCTTCCATGAACCCGGCCAGGAGTGAGTTGCTAACGATGAATTCCACACAAGAGTAATTGCTGGATTGCAAAGTTCTGTGTGATCTTTCCAAATCTAGAAGGGTATGTTGTCAAGGCCTGTCACTGTTCCTTTTCAACTTAGTAACCGGAATCCAGACCTGCTTCTGTGTTATCTCTGGAACTTCCACCCCCAACCCCCCCCCCCCCCCCACCCCCTAAATAATCACATCAATAGGTATGACAATTGTCGTCATGGCACAGGCACCCAAATTAGTGACTCTGACGGTCCAACGAGGCGTGGTCGAAGCTAACACCAATTATCTTTGCATGACGCTGTGAGAGTAAGTCGACGTTTTTCCACCATTCTCCACTACCCATTACACTCGTTGGATTTCTTCTATTTTCACTGAAAACTTGTGAAATTCTTCTGTTGGTGAGTTTAAGTACATCATTATTATGGGGGGGGGGGGGGGGGACACCCAGCTGAGATCACGCGATGACATGAGTGGCATACAGGTAACCATTACAGAGCATATTTTTCTTCCATAATCCTAACTGCAATGTCAACATTGTCAGCCGTATCAACTGCTTGTCATTCTTGCGCTGCTTAAGCCAGATAGAATGATTGTTTACGATGTTCTCTACACTCGCGCGAGTAATTTGAGGCGCGTGGCTCTGAGTTTTGTTCCAGCAGGTAAGACAAATCCCTCACGATCCGTCTTTATTAATGTGTGCAAAAGGATAGGGATAACCTCAAGGTTCCGGACTTTACAAACTTATTTGTCTAACTTTTTTGCTGCCTTCTGGTGTGTGCGTTTGCTAATTTGTTCTCTTTACAATTCACCCAAGCACAAATACCGAGACGCGGATTTCATGAATTACCTCATTAGCTTTGTGGATTTGGTGTTGGACAAACACCCAGAAACTGTTATTGTGAGCGACCTCCATGGATTAGACGTGCATGAACTCAAAGCACTGTCGGCATGGAACGTCCTGATCGATTTCCCCAAGAGAAGTAAGGCATGCCTGGATAATTGCCCTACCAACAGTTCGGGTTGGTTTGGAAACACCTTACATACATGGCCACACCACCCTTTTCCCTGCTATTTAAATTTTCCCAGCCCCTGTCTATCAAAAATAGAGCGTAGTCGGGTATGTTCAAAATCGAATCAGGCATTTCGATTGAGAGATGTGTTTTAGAGACAACACACATATATAAGACTGTCCTGACTTCTAATACCACCTGACGCCACGGAAGCAATCACTATGTCTTTTTCGTTTTTGCCAGTCCACAGCTGTTAGTAAAACGACAGTTTGGAAAAGCAAATTCAGTGGATTTAGGCCATCTCGTAACAATGTCTTCCGGGTGGATGCCTATTAAATTTTTCGTAGCAACCTGTACGTACCTGTGTTTGTGTTTAATCACGGTTCCACAACGACATGTCACAACTGTTTTTTCTTTCGTAATTTAGCCTTTAAAATTCCCGCTCCTTGACCTCCTCTGTATCTCAGAATACCCGGCGATTTTATTTCGGTCATGACGACAGTAGAGGGCCTATAAACCTTGTACCGATAACACAAGATTTCGGCACGATAGAAGGAACGGCTATTAGCTCTCACACTGAGTCAGGTTGATAAACTGTTAGAACGAGAACTGGCTCTTAAGCAAGGAATTTCAGTCCATTAGACATACGCGGGGC
>JAEMWC010000172.1:342500-385000 GCA_016490735.1 Pachyseris speciosa | reverse complement strand
AATATACCGTGTTGGATTGGAAGAAGTCCTGAGTAGCTGAAGGAATTTCTGGGAATTCTGTCAAGATGAGCCTTCAACAATTGCCGGCTTGTATAATTAATATTATTTGTTCTTTGCTGTTACAACTGTTTTCAGAAACAATGTTTGGATGTTGTTTTATCTAAAGTTGTTATTTTTGAGGCTTTCCAAGAAGGTGAAATGTGCTTTTAGTGTTCAAAGATCAATATAGACCACATGGCCCTCAAGATGCTGGTTTCAAGGTTAACAGATGAAACCTACCAATTTTCGAACGGAGCCTGTAATCTACGATAACTAAAATTACGGTAAAATAATGTTGAAAGCGTAGAGCGTATAAAGCCCTGTTTATATGGAGAAAAGTTGTCCCCGTTAGAAGGATCACCCGCTTATCCGATGTACCAGCCTATGAGTGCTGTTTAGCATTGTTCCCTTGTGAAAGATAAACGATTTCCTGACATTCTTCTAGAGCGTTACAAAAAGGAAACGAAATTTTGCAACGTATATTAGCTTTATATTAAACACTCGCAACCTCTCTGTAAAGGTACAATAGCAAAGCGATGTAAAAATTATGAGCCCCACAAGGTATGAAAAGTGCAACCGTCTTTCGCACAGCGATGGCATATGGCAAGACAGCGAAGCTCCCGGGTAGAAATGGCGAAGTGGATACATGTACATTTCATTATGGGAATAGCCTTTTTCCTTCTCAAATTAATTTGTGTGCGTCGTTAGGGGGACTTCAGTTCCTGTTCATTCGAGGCAAATGAAATGGCCATTTCATGCTTAGGAAGTTCTGCATTATGAAACCTTGTGCTTATCAGGTTCCGATCCATGATACAATTCAGGGTATATATCTCGACTTCAAAAACACTTTTCCATTCTGGGAAACGCATGAAATGGCGTTTTACATGTTGCACGCACACGCACACACACACACACACATACTCCAACCCCCCCAAACACTCCCCCCTATCTGCACCCCCACTACTCGTGGGGTCCATGTTTCCACAGTCCTATAGTGAGGACTGTCTTCTTTGGAAGGTATCGAAATAAAGATAACGGTGGTTTGGTTTTTTGCTCCAACCTCTCTTCATACATTTGTTTGAAATTTGGAAATTGCCAATTAAATTTGTGGGGTCGCAATAATGGGGACATGCTTGGAACTCAATTTGGCTACTTGCGAGGACCACGTCCCAAGAAGTAGTTCTGGCTACGCGCGGGCCCCTGGTAGCTTGTGTGGTGTATGTTTTCACATCCCCTTTGTGACTAATGCTTTTTCTGCAGGAGGTATCCAAAAACTACTTGGTTGCTTGTTACTCTTTTTCTTGAAATATTTGTTATGTCAGTTTTAGGTAAATTCGCCCTTACGAGGCCATACCAATAGCTCAGGCTTGGCTACTACAGACAGTAGTTGTGGATGCATGCCCATACAAAAAAATTCAGCTACTAGCGAGGACTAATTCCCAGATAATAGGTGTGGGGACATACACGCAATTTTAAATCAGATTTAATGTCACGGCTTCGTTAGTTTTCGTATTTCTCGGTAATGAACGGGAATCTGCCATTTTGCCTCAACAGAAGATTTAACTCTTAATTCTTACCGCCACGCCCGATTAAGCGCCGCATCTGAGAGCAACTAATAGTAAGCACCACCCCTGAATAAGCGCCGAATATGACTACAATATGACTACAGCACAACATTGTCTGAAACAACCCCTGGAACGTATTGTCATGGATAACGTTTTTCAGTTCCATGTGGCAAAAATTCTGTTCTCGTCCATTCTGCTCCTATCGAGAATTTTCACCAACCTAAGGCCCGTTTCAAATGTTGTGCTAAGCTGGCTCCACTACAGCTTAACTTGGTTTCAGACCTTAAATTTAATACAACGTCTGATAAGTGCTCTTGGTTCAGGCAGGCTTTGTAATGCATGCATAGATATGTATAGTTTTAATGAATTGACTTCGACACGACAGTGGACGACGAAGTCGAACTGCTGCTGTTTAGCACGACAGAGCCTGCCGTGCTATACGGTATGGGCACTAATTTGTTTCAAACGTCATGCTACTGACGTGCCAAATGCGATCACTTTAGTTCGGCACGGCAGTAGCAGTGACAATGACATTTAGTAAACATAAACCAAGCCTGAGGCGCCTTGTACATGCTTTCTGTTCGACCTTTGTTAAGCCACGTCCTTGCTGTATTTTGCGAGGATGATTAGCACATACAGTTATTATTATTATTATTAATATTATTATTATTATTATTATTATTATTATTATTACAAGTGAAACCGGAAATAACAATATATAATTATATATCCCATAAAAAGGTAGATATAAGGCAAAGAAACAAAATGATGGTCGAAAAGGGTAACTTTTAATGCCATATATTACGGCGAGACATGACTAACCTTCTTCAGGGGCAACACTGAAGCAAAGTAAAAATGGAGAAAACGGTTACAATACGGAAATAGAAATAATAGGCGTGTATCGAAGCGGCTACCAAAATAAAAAAGAAATATAAATAGTTTAAATTTTTGCCACGTCTTTTGTCATTTTATGCTGAATATAAGGCAATCATGGCTAAAAAGGTTTTAATATCTTGGCCCCTATTCAATATGCGACCTACATGTAACAATAAAATTCTTGTCTATTGGTTCACTATATTTCGTGAAAATGAAAAAAACCTCTTGAAATTGATCAATGCAATCTGTGGTACCAAAAAATCTAGTTCAAAACTTGACACGTAGATACAGAGAAAAAATGTAGGAGGGGAATGGTACGTTAAAAAGGGAAAGGTGGTAAGTGGCATTCCCAAGGTGGTAAGAACAATGATAAGTAGTGATGAATTTGCAATTTTGTTAGACTCTGCAACAAAGTTAAGACATAAGTAGATACTGCTACGTAAGGGGTAGAACCAGAAGAAAAAAGTACAATCAGTTGAAGGTTCAGAACCCCTGCCCCACCCATTCATGCACTACTGACTTATTATTTAGACCTTGTAGACATTGTTTCTCTCACTTAACTTCTCATGGTTTTGAAAGTTATTTGTTGCTGAGCCAGCAAGCCAGAGCTTACTAATAAATGTAAAAAAAAAAATGGTTGTATTGAAATTTGGGGGTTAAATGTTGTACAGACGGAAGATTGTATTCATATTTTTGTGGATATTTATTATGAGTGGGCTTGGATCGAGGCAAGTGTATTTGCACTTCTTTGGGAAAATAGTTGACAATTTTTCTTTATTATTTTTACCTTTTTTAGTTTTTGCATATTAATTCATTCATACCAGAAATCACAAGTGTTGGTTGATAGAGAGAGAGAGAGATGCTCTGAAAACACGCCTATGCGCTCTTGTTCTGACAGTTTTTTTAGTTCACGATAAACCAAATTTAAATGTTTTGCAATTTTTTTCTTTGGTTAAAATTACGAAGGAAGACATTGCCCGCTATGTTTGTCATCGAATCGTAGATTCTCCACACCTCGCGATTCACACGTCATTTTGTTTAACCAATCACAGAAAGTGAATCGACCTTCTGAAACGAAGCGACGGTTTGCTTGCGACAGCGCTGTAGCTGTGGTGAAAGTGGTATTTGCGGTCAAGTTTAACAAAGTAATGGGAAATTTCTAGTCCGAAGCTTAACTACATTCAAAACGGTGAAATGATTTTGAAATTTGGTTCATCCTGTGTCATAAAACCTTAGACCAAGTCAGTGGATTAACGAGCACATGAACGCTGTGCGATACCTCGTTCGACTCTCTCGTTCCGCCACTTCGACTAGGTCACCTGAAGATGTGTTAGACTGTGAAAGATTTGTGTGGTGAAAGAGCTGTGGTGAAAAGCTGAAATGGTCGGCAAAATAGGAGATTTGCCGTCAAATTCAACTAAGTAATGGAAAATTCCTAGTCCGAAGCATAAAACTTTAGATCAAGTCAGTTGATTAACGACGTCCACGTCAACGCAGTGCGATACCTCGTTCGACTCCACTCTCCTTCCGCCACTTCGACTAGGTCACCTGAAGATGTGTTAGACTGTGAAAATATTTTTTAACTGGCCACTCTGGGAAGAATTATATCAAGGCTTGATGGACGGCTTTTTGGATGTATCTAAAGCGTTGTGAAAGGGATTGTATTCGCGCCGCGACCGCATTCGACAACACATAAATTTTCCCGCCGTGCTTTGAGCATGACTAAAGACGAAGGATGTGCGATTTACGCAGTGGCCCGATGTAGCATTTTCGACGATTGGAGAAGGTATTTACCGTTGACCTTTTATTTAGTCGTTTTCTTCAAAAAACTTACGGTCAACCGATAAGCCAGATAAGCGTTGTCTTTGTTTATGTGCCCAACTTTTGTATGGCTCGGCAAGAAGTTAAGCCTTCTCTCAAATTTGGTTTTCAAGTTTATTGTCAGTTTGTTTGTGAAGAAGGTTTTCAGGATTTCTGTGTTGGACCCATTCTTATAGCAAATTACATTTTAATTTCCCCTCAATTTAAAAAATAGATTCAAATGAAATTTACCGTAAGCTTAAGCTTATAATTTAAACATTGTTGTAAAAAGGTTTTTCCTCAGACTACCATTGTAAATAGGTGCCACAAACCAGAAGCGTAACACTTTGTAAAACTACCAAATCTATTAAAACAATTATTTGCTAATCTTTCTTTGTTTTTTTCGACTGGTTCTTGGTCGGTTTTGACATAAACTGAAGTACTTGACGTCTTCAGAGTTATTAAGCTTAGGTACTTTCCGCGTTTAGCGCGCACGTACACGAACTCGCACAAACAGCCGTGATTTTAAAACTTTTCTCTGTTTCTGCTGAATCTTTGACATACAATTTTTAGCTTTATAAAATTGAATTAAATTATGTGAACCCCCATGCATTACAACCTCTGTGAAAACGTTTTTTGTAGTACAGTAATTTTTCAGATACAACAAAATGTTTCGCCACTCAAATTAAACTTAAAGCCCCGGCTACACGTTGTAACATTGTTAGAAGAACACGTCCCAACATTGTTGTAAGAACGCTTCTAACAATGTTGGATACGCATATAACATTGTTGGAAACACGTCGCTTCGGGGGTCTGGTTTCAACAATTTCCACCTCTACCATTAGGCTTCGGATTGGAGACTGGGCCCTTAACTCTGATTGGTCTTTGCAATACAACATTGTTGAAAGGGCGGCTACACGCTTCAACATTTGTTGTATGTTGGAGAAAATGTTTGATCGAAATCAAAACATTCTTCCAACAAAAAATGTTGAACAAACGTCATCAAACATGCATGCTACACGCTCTAACATTGTTCATCCAACAAATGTTTTATAACAATGTTTGAACGTGTAGCCGGGGCTTAAGCCGCGGCTACACGAGCGATTTTTTGCTTGCGATGGTGATGCGATTTTTTGTAAAATTGTCGCGTCGCCGGCGCGCGATGAAAATCACCCGTGTAGCCACCCTCGCACAGGTGATGCGACAGCTCAAAAAATCGCAGAAAAAGAATCGCGAAAAGTTAAACACATTCAATTTCTCGCGATTTTTTTCTTGCGACTTTTTACCTGTTGCGTTGCCAGTTCAAGGGTGGCTACACTTGCGATTTTCATCGCGCGCTGGTGACGCGACAAAATTGAAAAAATCACATCACCAGCGCGATCGAAAAATCGCTCGTGTAGCCGTGGCTTTATGTGTCGGAATCGTGTAATTCATTAGGGTAATCCATTTGAAAGCACGAACTGCTCCAGTAATTGTTTATGCGCAACTATTTTTCTTAGGCCAATACTTTGAATAATGGCTTTATTGTACACTTTGTTATAATTGTAATAGGGAATTTAGTTCATGGAAAGTATAAAATAAAGTTTTGATGTCTGTGCGAACGAAGGTAACGTTTTAAGTTCCGGTTGAAAATAAAGTAATCATTTATTCCGTCACTGTTTAAGATACGTTTTTAACCTTCAAATATCGTATTTAGTAAAATTACTGAGCTTGCATCGGTTGCCTTAAGCAACTTAAATTGTTTCATTTAATGTTAGCATTAATTTGATTTCATTCGCATTGCTGCAACTTCTATTTTAAGTTTTATAATTTCAAGAATTAAACAACACTTTTTAGGTGGGAAGTGCATTTAAGTGTACCACAAACGCGCTTTTTTTTTTGTTTTGTTTTTTAACAAACAGCAACTATCTGTATCAACTTACCTTCTCAAGTATACATTGTCCCTGAGCAGACAGCAGCCATAAAAAGAAATTAAAAAAGTCGTCAAAAGTTCCGTTTAAAGAAAATGTAAGTCCAGTCCGTTGTCCAGTCCTTGGAATTTTTTTTTTCTAGCTAACCTTTTGTGGCGTGGCGTCGCAGTGAACAAAAAGCGCGCGAAAGCATAGCCTCGTTTTCGTTCTTTCCTCCAGGCCCTCTCCTCTGAAAAAAATCTTAAGCATCGATCCTCGCCAAAAGCAATTGAAATTAGAAGAAACTGACAACGCCATCATAAAGAGCATACTCTCAAGCCTTAGGCAAAATTTTCTTTTATTCCTACCTCAAATGGTCGTTGAGCAGGAAGCTGACAAACTTTTCAGTTAGATTTTGTACTGCCGCACTTTTTTAGGAAAAAGTAATCATGGCCATTTTTTAAAACACTATTTATTAAACTACAACTTCGCTTAAAAATATTCTTGGAGAAAGGTTCTAGTAAACTTTTAGAGCGAATATTAAACTTCGGTCTGTTCTGGTCACGTGACCGATGACGTCACAGGATTAAAAATGACAAAAATGTATATTTCATAAAAATATCTACCAATATCCAAATTTTTGTTTCCTCGCGTTTAATGCAACGCGAGATAACACTTGTACCCAGACTCCCACTTTTTGAAAATTGTATATACCTCCCTTAATATTTATATTTTGTTCGGTACCCGGGCAGTCCGAAATGGCTCACACCATTGTGCTTCAAACTACATTGACTGCTTTTTCAATAACAAAATAATTTCGTCACAGTGAGCAAAAACGCACTTGTGAGCAAAGTCACGTGACCAATGACGTCATCGCCCTTAGTCTTGTACAATAATTAGTTTATGGTAAGACTTATTTCTAGACAACGTGGGGGTCTTGCAGCTCTCAAACTGACCAAGTTATTTGGGATTGACGATTTTCCAGCTGTAAGGGATTCTGGGAAGGTTCTTATTATAATTATATATTGTTATTTAATTATTAAGGTGCAAGCCCATTTTCCCACCAACCAAGATAGTTTCTGACATTTTGGATATGTTTCTGTTTCCATGATGATGATCAGCTTTATTTGACCAGGGAACACCTTTAGCAGTCTTTTCTCCCAGGTGCCCCTGGTATAAATAATTACAATACTAAAGTAATGTACAATATACGCTAATAAGTATCAACATAAGTTATGAATACATCAGAACTATAGTAGAAAATAATACGATTACATGATTACAGTAACATTTAGCTAAGCACACTTTTCAAAACTTGACACTAATAATAATAACATGAAATGATTAACTGATTACAATGTTAATGTTAATACTGTTAACATCAGCCCATCCTTATGAGGGGCAGGATGAGATATTTAAGCATCCCATCATCGGTCATTCTTAGCAGTATACAAAAATAAGGAGGAGAAAAAAGAGGAGCAAAACTTTAATACGCATTTCCACCTTAAGGAACTGTTTACCATTGAGAATTGTAGGCAATTTTATCGATATCGACCGCAGTCTTCGTGAAAGCCAAATTTGCCTTTTGGCGGAGGTGGGGCCCGGGCGCTCTAACCCTGGCCCTGTTTAAGACACAATTCTCTGATGTCCATATCCCGTTTAAGGTGGCTCCCTAGAGTAGTTACTTAATACCCTTCCTACCTATAGAGCGCGAGTACAGTACAAACCTAGTTTGACTTTTCCCTGTACAGATTTACCAGTATGGGAACCGATGTAATAAGGCTTTATAAGGCTTGATAAACCCATTACCATGGCTATATCACAATTTTTGGCCTTCAATCCTTTACATTTATACGTTTCTTCGTTGAAATGTTGTTATTCTTTGCCACATTCGGACAATAATATTGCCTGACATTTTGAATTGGTAAAAAGTCAAGGAAGTTCAGACGGTTTTTCTAATATTCAGTAATGTTTAATTTCTGTAATTATTTTAACCTTTTTTTTTTTTTTTTCGTTTCAATATATTCCATTTAATTTTAGCTCTAACAGATTTTAACAAAGATAGGGTATTTGATATGAACTGTATTCGGTCAGAACTGAGTCCGAATTAAGATAAAATACCGAAGGAAGCGCGAGAAAATAAGCCGATAACTTTAGAGATTTGGTCAAGCTGATGTGCAAAACTTAGAAAAACGCACGGTTCAATGCCCAGCTTGCGTGCGTTCTTAACACTCTAGGGAGCCTCCTTAAGACAGAACTCAGACTTTTTCAGACACTATCTCACACATTAAGACAACGTTTTGCGGTTATCACTTATCTTTTTTTGTAGTGTTTTACAAAAATGCAACAAGCATCGAATTTAGGGCTACTATTCGTCATCTTTTTGTTTTGTCAATTAGAAAAAGCAACGATTTTCTATCGTTAAGTTAAAATCAAATACTTGTTTTGTAGCCACAAATTTCCAAAAAACGAAATTGTATTTTTTCCAAATCTCCCCGGGTTTATTCCTAAAAATAATATTTTCAAAGTCAGTCAAATTTCAGTTTAGATATTCTTATGTCAAAAGATTGTTTTAAGTGCCACTAAGGTCCAAGTTTTCCTCTTCTTTGTTTTTTTTGTTTTCTTTTTGAAAAAAAAAAAACCGTTTTACGTTTGCACATATCTGCATTGTTTCCGGATATATTACACTTGGAAAAACGTTTACAACATGCAAATTAGATTAATGATGGCATCATAGTATCAAGCCCAAATAACATCAATTTAACAAATAGATTTATCTTTGTCGATTTGAAGCAGAGAAGATTGAACCTCGATAAGTTTTCACCTCTGAAGGCAAGCAACACCTCTACTGTTACAAAGATCGCTAAAACAAAATTTCGGTTTCCGAGGCAACTCACTATTTTCTATTCCCCCAAATCTGATTTAATTATATATTACTGAATTTTAGCTCGAGAAAACTTTAACAAGGCCGTAAACTCTACCTCACATGTTCACAAGCTTGTTTGATAATTAAGATGATGCACCATTGGCAAATATCAAATAACATTTCTCAAGGTGGCCAGCAAAGCCCTTAATAACAGGGAGTCCTAGAACAAAAGATGTTACCATGGTAACAGTATAGGAAAAACTAATAGAATTGTACTACAAAGAATCATGTATCTCTGACGCAAATTGGTGGGGAAAATTTTTTTCAAAACTGAGTAGAGGCTATGACATCATCACTTCCCTAATTGCATCTAATTGCATCTTTTAAAAACTTGAATATCTCTTGAACAAACAGAAATATTTGACTACAAAAACAGCCCTCTTCTTCTTGTATGGACTACTTGTTTATATTTGAAAATGGCTTTTATGAGAAACATGTGAATTTCGTCGTAGCAGCACTTTAAATTTCAAATTTAGTTTTTACTTTTGTTCCTTATGGTCACTTCTTAAGAAGTCTATCTAAACATAAGAAAGAGCTTTTTATTTTCATGTTTATCACTGTAGTTTGTGTGTTATGTCCTGTTACTACAGAGAAATTGAAGCTGCATGGGTTGCAACATCCTTTTATCGTTGGAAACAAGATTCCAGTAAGGGTGGGCGTGGTAGATGACGTGACAAGGTAATTTCCCTTTCAATTCTTCTATTTTTTCCAATTTTGTTTTATCTTATCGCATCAACTGCTGTTTTTAAAAAAAATAGCATGAAAAGGGAGAGTTTAGAACCAAGCCTTAGTCTACTTGACCACCTTATCAAAGGACATGACTCAAACAAAGGTCTGGAGTTAGAAAACAATGGCCAAAATTGATTGGAAATAACACACAAACAACTGGGATAAACATGGTAGACCAACGCATTTTATATAGAATTGAATTCTCTCTCAAATGTTGTGTATTTTCCTGTTTTAACACTTGTTGTATGTCCCCTTCGGGCCCACTCAAAAATGCAGGCCGCTTGTGAGGCACCTTCGTTGGTAACGATATGCAGACAAATGCCTCGCTCCTGAACAGTCGTCACTCGCTACTCAGAATTTCTTCTCTTCTTCTTCTTCTTTCTTCCTTCTAGCAGCCAATTACCCTAGAGCTTCTCATCAACTGAGGCATTAATTTCTCCTCATCAACTGTAACTAAAATGCATATAACATTTGAGGGTGAAATGCAAGAAAAATTGGCAGACATTTGCAGTAAGCAACAGTTCAACGAAGGAAGGCCAGCCTTGGAACGAATTATAAACGGCATGATCATATGAAGGGCTGCAATTCCACCTCAACTGTTTATTTTTCCAGAGTTGACGCCCTAAATATCCATACCCCCCTCCCCCACCCCCCATTAACCTAGTATTCTAATTGTTTTAAAGGCCTGTGTTTAATTCGAAATTTCCATACTTTGTTCATATGATGGACAATAACAGCCAGCAAAGCACACATTAAGACGAAGTAGTTTGCTATATTATTTTAGTTATAGTGATGGCTAGCGATATTTTAATAATTTTTTTTTTAATTTGGAAGTAGAGAATACCCTTACCTCAACGTGTATTTACATCACATCCCGTGGTGAACCCTCACGGATCCTCCACGGGTACTCTGCGGGGAGCCGCCCCATTTACTTCCTCGCGCTGGCTGTCATGGATAAGCAATAATTGTTACTGTCCGAAATCTGCTTGCGCATTCAAGAATGTAAACATACAATCGTTATCGGACAACTGCGCGACAGAATCATCATTTTGTAAACAAACCAAAACAAACCACAAGAAAAAAAAAATACTCACTCGATTTCCCCCACCTCCTGAATTGGCATTCTTTCATTGGCGCCCAATAGCCACTGGAGCAGCGACATCGCTGCGGTCACAATGAAGAATATCATCTGACAGGAAAATACGCATCGCCATTAGCACGTAACCTCGGCAAAATCATCATCTGTCCTTTCGCGCCCGCAAGCAAACAGGATTTTCTAACTAACTAACTTTGCAAGACGTATTGACACTGATTACATATTGAGAACGATGTAAACTACACCCTTAAAACCTCTTAAAAAGCTAAGCCATTATTGTTTTCCAAAAATAAATACCTCAAAATGCTCTTCCGAACAGTTCTGTCGATCAAACAGTTTATTTGCGCATGGGTAATAGAAACAAGGTGTGCTCTACATTTGATTGGCAATGGATGATTTTGCTCAGATGCACGTTATCTGAATTTCTTTGTCAGTTCGTCATATGCGCCCACAACAAAACAAGAAAAGAACTAATCTTCATCCACGAAGTTATGGGCCCATACAATAGTCACCGCGCGCCGGAATACAGAAGGAAGGAATACAGAAAACCATAGTTTACGCCGGATTGCGCCATCTTTTCAAAGCTGTTATTCTGCCAACCTATATCGGGTGTCACTGAATGTTGTGGTGAATGTTGAAAACAGCATAGTCCGTTCCTCTACTGTGGTGTGTAACGCAGAAATTGCTAACCGCCGGGATACACAGGACTATATCCATGATTTCATCGGCTTCACCGCTGGCAACTCGCAGTGTTTAGCGTGCCTGCAATGTAAATCGATCATCTCGATTGGATTTGGCCAAGGGCGTTGTATACAGGTCTGTGTGTGGTGCTTATCCTACAATGTTTTGTTCCTTGCAGTGAAATATTTGTTGTATGTATATCAACGTTCTAAAATGGGAAACGGCTCTAAGGCGATGGCACCAAATCACCATTTCCTCCGCCGAATGTACAGGTCGAGTACAACCGTGCACACAAGGTTTCATTTGTCGCTTCTGTATCTAATGTAATCTGTGAGTCAAAACGTTTATCACAAACGATACCCTATTTCAGACCAACATGGTCATGGTGGCTAACCTATTCCAGAACAAAACGGCTGAGAAACAAAGAACCTTTGTAGCCGCACCCCATGCAGGTTAGTCAACAGTGAAAGATCAGGAATTGTCAAAAATGGTCTAGTTACTATTTCTCAAGACATTCCCGACACTCATAAGTCTAGTTACTACTTCGACTCGCATTAGAAATCCTTTAATTCTTATTAACTTTCAATTTATCAATCACTTCTGGGGTTGTTCTTGTTGTTCAGCCCTTTTAAAGCTCCCAAGATTGTACAAATCAGTTTCATGTTGTGTAATAGCTGGGAAAACAGAGGCAGAAGAACTACAAACAAGACAACATAGTAAAACTCGAGCATTTCTATTTAACCGTGTTCAAATCTTATATCGATCCCTTATAGCATTCAATAATTTTTAAATGTTTTCAAATTCATTTGAATGGTAGACAGAACACATTCCCTGTATGACCGTATTGCTTCTGTAATCAAGAGAGGTACTCTCTGTTTTCTGAATTGCTACATGCCTGCTTGCTTCATATTTGGCATATTAAAGAAGGCTGATATATTTCATTACAACTTCTATTTCATACTGAAATCTATTTACTTTTGTTTATTCTTAACCGTAACACATACTAGAAAGTAGCCCACATTCCGATCTCCCTGACACAAATACTCAAATTTAGAATTTTTTTTTGTTAAGGTAGACTCATGCTTGCGGTAATGAACTTCACAGTTTTAATTGAAACAACTGTCACATTAATCCTTTCCTTAATAAAGTTAATGTATATGTGCAGAGGCTATATTCTTTTCGAACATTGCATCCTCCTTTTTATTCTTCAAACGATGGTACAATTGCCCCATTATCAGCCTCGATATCCATATGAAATTTACTCTTAGTTTACATAGGTAAAGGAATTGACGGATATAGAAACTAATAACAGCAGCATTCCAAGTCAAACTTTTCTTCTTGATAAGTCTTCATTCTCCTCTTTCTTGTGATTTCAGGAAACGCCAATGACGTTAGAGACCAAAGAACTGCAACACCTCTTAAGAAAATACTGCATAGTAAAGGCGCAAAGGGAAGAAATATGTATGGATGAAAAAACAAGCTGACGTACTGTCTATTCAAAGATAATGTAACAGCAGTTGCACATTTAGATTGTGAACAATTCTGGAAGTAAGTTCACTTCCATCCAGATTCTGTCACTGGGTTTTTCCAGAGGCAATGGTTTCCTATAAATTAACGTTGTCTCGATTGTACATGTTTTCATGGATCAAGATGAATTGAGACCACTTTGTCAACGGTTGGTCTTGGTGGCTAATTAGTTACATATACTGAGGAATGCTTGAATCTGATCATGAACTGTGACAAGAATGGAGTAGCTAGTTAACGTACTTGCTGTTGATAAAACTAATTTTTTTTTATGTCAGTACTGAATACCGTCATTGATATATAAGAACACATTCAAATTCCTAGTACGATTTTGTAAGTACTAAAACGTGTTTCTATTATTCCTAGCTATTGAGGTCGATTTTTGAGCCCATGACAGATATCAATACACACCGGAAATGCCGTGCAGTTCCCATCTCTGATGAAGATAAATTCTTCAAGCAAAGCTTGAAGAACATAATTCCACAAGTATAGAATTAGAATTTAGTTGCCCTGGGAGTTAAGATCCGTCTGAATCCCCTTCTTTTTTTGTATCAAGCTGGTGGGATGCAACTTTTCCACCGGAGGAGAAGGGACCATTCGAGCAATTTGGAAAATAACAAGCATTTACTTTCAGTAAGTTTGTCTCGCGCACGAATACTGCTTCTGTATCAAACTGCTGCAATTTTCTGTCAAGCTTCAGGCATCTCGCCCGGTTTTACGTTTGTTTTTTATAAGAGCTGCAAAATCTTTTCACATGCGCGTATTTTTTTTGGCGGTTTCCTCTTCCTGTTCGCAGGCATTTCAATTTCAATTTATATGTTTTCATTGTTACACGCTTGCCCTCTTGCCAGAAATAAGACTATTTCTGATGGTTTTATATAGTTGCTGTTATTTGCCATGGTAGCTAGTATACAGCAATGAAAAAAGACATCACTCCTGGTGGTAATTAGAGTCAAAGGTTCAGAAAGTCTAAGGTTTTTATTACTTCACCCCCTCAAAATTCTGCTCGCTGCTTGGTATTCCGTCAAGCTCAGACTGTGGGTGTGTTAGGCGCTCAGCAGCACGACATTATGCGCGCCATCCGAGAACGAAAATAGTAAAGGCAATCTTTTGCATTGCATATGACAAATTATTGTCTTTTAAGCGAATGAAAGCAAATAAAAGTGGCGAGGAAGTCTAAAAGGAAACCACAAGACTAATAGACATTGGACTCCCTCAGAGTAAAAAAAAAAAGGTTAACATTTAAAATTGTAGAAAGCCCAAAATTGTATACGCAATTAGAATCTTTCGTGTTCACTGGTTGGCGCTTGCTTTGATAAAAATCGCCAGTTAATGTTTGGCACCCAGCTATCCAAAGCGTGTTTCTTTTAAAATAAACAATGGTATTGGTATTAAAGGTTATGCTGGCTTCTAACGAACCTGTATGCGGTGACTTCCCCTCACACAGAGGTTTTACCGCATAATAAAAGTTATACACCACGTTTGGTAACGTCAATGTATAGCGACTGTTGCGTCAATTTCGGAACATTAACACTGGTACATATACTCCGCGGTCTTGATGACAGCAAGGAGGTTGTCTGAGAGAAAATGGAGTTGCGCAGAGGAAGTTGGCATGTCATAAGTACCTTGCAGAGCACATTTTTATTTATGTTAAGTTCTTTTACTACAGATTCATTTTTTCACGGCGATTTCACTGTTTTCTGTTTTTCTTCCGTCATATCTTTTTTATCTCTTGCTTGTTAAGCGCAATGTGATTGGTCTATTTTGGGGTCCATTTACAAATACTGAAAACAGTCCTCTGCAAATGTGAACAACACAAATGTTTCAACTTGTCGAGATTGGTACTGATCAGCCATAAAACTACATGAGGTGGAGAGTGCTAGAAAACGGTGCGAGCCACCTTATGTACTTCTCAGGAAAACTGCAATGTGTGGCATTTTACAACCACTATTTTGGTTTGAGAGTCAACTGAATTACGCGATAGAGCCTCTTTATCTGTGTCAAATGAGAACTTTGAGATCTTTTATAACCAACAAGCTTCACATTTCTATAGCCTTTTATTTTCGTGCGATTAATATGTGGAAATTTGAGCCTGGTTAGGCCCATCAAGGCCAAAACAGCTTTCCCTGGCTGGTAAAGCTCAGCCGCAACCTTTTCAAATTGTACGATTCAAGGGGTTACGCCTGCCACCATGTGGCTTTACCGTGCAAATATGCGCTTCAGCGTAATATATCTATTATAACTTTTGTTTATATGGTTACACGTTAAAAATCTTAAAAAGTAGCATGAGTTGTTCAATAGAGCCTTGCACCTTTTTTCTTTTTTTTTTTTTTTTTTTGTGGGGCCTCAGTACCTCTCAATAGTAACGACTTGGAAAGATTGGTAGCAATGATCACGTACAAGAGGTGGAAAGTACTAGAAACCGGCGTAAGACATCTACAGTACGCCGTAATGATACCGCTACATTTTCAAGTGTTGTCCTTTTCAAAGGCATGTCTGGGATCAGACCCAAATTAAGCGACAGTGCACCTTTAACACGTGTGAAATGCAACCTTTGATATCACCTCGGACTTAGATATCGCACATCGCCTTTAGTATGGCATTGGCCTTATAACCTAAACTATATAAAAAGAGAGGGAATGCCAATCAACATAGATAGGGTTCGATTCAGTTCTAAGAAAATGAGAAGCTGGGTTGGCAAAATAAACGTTTCCCAACCAGTAACACTGTTGCTAAACCTCGAGTGAATGCAGGAGCTTGATGAGTGCGTGTATAACTTGTTGACATTGAGAGCGTTTTTTTCCGAAGATAAGTAAATTCACTATTGACGCTTACATATCTTACTAACACTGGCGTTAGATAAGCTATTGGGAAGATTGTACACCCTCAAGTTCAAGGTCCGAGTTGCACATATCGTGCACGTAGGGTAATTTTTTCTAAATAAGGTAGGTATCTCCTTTTTGGGACTAAGTTGAGGAAAACCGGGAAATTCGCTTTTAAGTTTGCTGCCAACAAGAATATCTTCAGTACACGTGGTGCTTGTGCAAAGCAGAACAGTGGATAGCTTGAAAGTAGCTTCGGTCAGGTTAATTGCTGTTACATTCCGTCCAAATGTCTAGCTGTGACTTCGTTATCAACGAGAAGGACATGGGCGTAAATGTCCTTTGCAAAGATGGAGGCATGAAGTACGTAGAGAAAGCTAGTTTCTCGATCGAACTACTGAAACACATCGACACAAGCCCACAGAGCGGATTCCTGTGCCGCGTGGTCTGCTCTCTGCGAGAGGCTTCCAAGTGAGTATTTTATTGAAATTAACATCGCTTGCTTTAGTTCATGTTCTTGAAATGTTCTTAAATCAAAAAAAAAAATATAATTAAATTTAAAAAAAATTGAGAGAGGTTTTTATTTCCCAAATATCAAGTGCTAACAAATTCCCGCCATCCACGATGTTTTGGCGCGAAACATTTTCGCGCTCAAAGTCACAGTTTTCAGTCATGGTGCATGAGATCGAAGGGTCACAGACACCGGAATTAAATCCTTTCTTTTTACAGGATATGCTACTTCAGGATTCAAAAGGCGCTTTCTGGTGGGCCAGGAAAGTTGCTAGAGGACCTTAATGCCACATTTGGCTCCGGTGTATTGACCTGTGACTTTGAAGGCCACGAGTTCAAAGCATTCATGAAATGGCTGATGAAAAATCATTACTTTCGGTAAGTGAACCTTTGTCAGATCATGATCAGTGTCGATATCGAATCGAGGCAAGTGTTGCTATGTTACAGTTATGTAAGTGGTTCGATAGCTTAGCAGAAATTTAGCTAACAAAGTAGTGGTATGTTAGAGTTTTATTAAAAAATGAATGACTTTGGAACACCTTGTGCCATATCGTCTTCATACTGATTTTGGCCGCCCATGTTCTCCTTGTAAAAACCAGGGATGAAGCGTCATTTATGTATAGTAGCACAATGCCTATCTGAATAAATCGATATTAAGAAATACAATTTACGTTTAATGTTTGTTGGAATATGTAGATGTAAACATTCGGTAATTTAATTTTTGGGGGGTAGATTTCTAAGACGCGCTAACCTAAATGACAATTTGGTAGATCCCAATTGCAACATTTGTACGTACCTGTTGTGAAATAACGGTTACTCTACGGAAAGCATCTACATGGCCGTATAAATCCTAGAGTGAGATAGGGGAGGTCGGGGGGGGGGGGGGAATCCGTCCCGATGTCCGATTTCTTACCCTTTTTTATTCCATTTTTTGACAGAACAAGGCAACCCTTTTGTACACCTTCCATTGACAAATAGTTCCCCTTTCGCAAACCTAAGCGGGAAGCGTTCTTGTCATTTCCATATAGAGTTCAAAAAAGTAAAAAAGCACAGTAAAAAGGTATGTGTGTTCGGACTGTGTCAGTTCTTGTCAAGAACGTCACAAAGACAGCAGATAAAAACAGCATGTCAAGGAATGCCTCATCTAAGGTAGGCTAATGACACTCAGCATTGATTTCGTAGAAGCTGTCATAAGCATCTGCCGTCTTCGCAAAAACCATAACAAACAGTCCAGACCTTGTCAAAATTCATATTGATGAAAACCAATTAACAAGAGTGCTGTCGTGTACTTTTAAGGGGTAATGTTCCGGCAAGAATAATTGAGGAAAATACCAAATTTCACAAATCTGAAGGTTAAAATCCATTCGTCATGGAAATTAAAAGTCAAAAACTACTTGTGGATATTGGCCAACCCTTAGCAACTGAAATATATTTGATCTGATTGAAGTTGAAAACAGCATCTTAGTAAAATTTAGGGAAAGCATTCATGCTTTTATTCTCAAATGTTCTCATGTAATTCGGTACTGTTGGCCATAGCACGCAAAGGATTTGGATGGAGTCACTCACGCACAAAGGCATCCCGATTTGGATTTGCGACTTCGTAAAAGCAATTCTCTATTGGAATATCCATAGGGTTGTGGCTAGAGAAAATCCTTTTTGTAGGGAGATATCGATATTTCTGGATCTGCCACCCAAGCCCCCCTTGCCTAAAATAAAGCCTGAGCAATAATAGAAACATAAAGGAAAGCCATAATGTTCTGTATAGCTCTTTCATTTTTCTTTATTTAACCCCCCTTTTAAGTGAGGCTATGTTATGTATGGAATGTTATGTTATATTTTAATATAGAAAATGCAGAATCAACAACCTCACGGAAACGTATAAGGCTGCAAGGTGCATTGGCCGGCAGCCAGATAGTGATGTCTGGGTTCTGGGAAAGGAGCTTCAACTCACTGGAGATGGAACCCCCACAAACCCGGAAACATCCTCGCTCATTTGGGTTCAGGAAGTTTTTGACTTGGAAGAGGGAAAACATAAAGACTCACGTGGCCCCCTGCCAAGCATCAAACTTCCACTGCGTAGTCATGCCTTGAATGAGGTGGTCGGGGCACTTATTGATATCATCCATGACAACACCATGGGAGCAATTTATACTATTGGTAGGACAATTGACTTGTAGCGATATTCATCTTTTGATGTTAATTGTCATTTGTGACGGGTGCTACATGATATCTGTTTCATGAAAGGATAGAGAGCACCTAAAATAGGATCCAACTGCAACAACCTGCAATAACACTGCGTTTTCTTAAGAATAATGTAAACAATACACCAAGTATCCAGATAGTGGAAACAAAGAAATGTCATTTTATTATTATTATTATTATTATGATGATGATTAAGATTACTATTATTATTATTGTCATGGAGCAACATTGACTTGCCTACTTATGGGAAGTCGTTTCTGACATCCTGAACTCTCTAAGAAATATTATGTTTATTGTGACAGCTGCAATGGTGATGGCACTACATTACGAGGTGGTCATGGATATTGTGGGGTTTTGTCCTCTGCCAGTTGTGTGTGGCGTCAACCGCCTAGGGCTTAATTGGCAACGATGCCTCTTTTTACTCTTCTGCAAAAGAGAGGTTTATCCCGCGCCTCTGCAGCAGGACTACCCTGCCACCAGTATTAGACGACCTAAAAAAGCCAAATCAAATTGAGGAAATTGCAGTGGCTTTTTATAACAGGGGAAAGGATGGTACATGTTTCCTAGAATGCACGCCACGTACTTGCCCCATCTTGACAGTCAATTGGGAGACCCTTGATGGCCTCAATAGGGATCCGAGGTACGATATCTGTAAAACATTCTTTCGTTCATATAATAATTGCCAACTAAATCAAATGTGTGCAATTCATTACAAGGTAATACTCATGATATTGGTTTGTTTAAAAAAATCATGATGAAAATGTGTTGGTACATTTGTAAGATTACAGATTGAAATACAAAAAAAAATATTATTTATGAAGGTTTTCCAAAAGTTGTCTCTTGTGACTGTCCATTTTTCTTCTTTTTCTCCTTTGGTGTAGGGTTTTTGGTCGCCTGGTACTAATTCCTTTCTTGGAGGGGCGAAGGAGTCCCAATGGCCTTGGTGCCCAGCAAATGGCAGAAAACCGTGCTGAAGAAGTTTTTGCTGAGGCATCCAGTGCCATTTGGATTCTGGTTGGTTTAAGACAGAATTTGGAATTTCTCCTGAAACATCGTGCCAATGAGATTGCAACAGAGCTGACTGGGTCAATCCCAAACATGGATGACCGATGTTTAAAAAACTACACAGTTCTGATCAGCTTGGCTGAAAAAGTAAGTGATACTGAATTATTGAATAGCCCATTACAGGCTCTGTGATACTTTCCATTGCACTGTGTTATGTTAGCTATATTTTGACAGTCATGCATTGATTTTCACGATTAGTAGTTTTACAGGTAATTAATCTATTCATTTGAACATAAAGTTGTTTTCACTGGAGTTTTAAAGGTAATTCCATGTCGGCTTGGCTTTCGCAGTACTCCACTCGCTGACTGGTCAAGTAGAAAGATCAATGATTCCTCTGAGCCAGCAGATGGAGGCATCATGCTACACTTCTTGGAATCTACACACTACTAGTAGAGTGCTTTTCAAGTGAGATCTTAAAACCAAAACCAAGTCAATAACTATTACGAATCACAACAAAAGTAATCATAGCAATGTCCTGTAGCAGAAGGCAAGCGCAAGAAAGCCTTGGAAAGTCTCGCAAGTCGTGTCTTGTCTTGTTTTCTGGTCAATGCCATGATACATAAACAGTCACGCACGAATCAACACATATTTACTACCGCCTGAAACTTTAAAACCTTGAGCAAATAAGACTGGGGGGACAAATACAATACTTACCAGGGGAGAGAAAGAACAAATGTTTCATCCAATTTAATGAATAAATTGAACAAAATCGAGTGAGTGAAGAAGGGAGTGACTTTGCAATGCCTCCTATACCTCAGGGAATGACTACGTCATCCGTGAACTACAAATAATAATAATAATAATAATAATAATAATAATAATAATAATAAAAATACTATTTTGTTTTATTAAGGTGGTTGAAATGGCAGACATTGAAGGTCTAAACCCAGAATTGGCCATTAAATTCTTCGTAAAGGTGGTTTACCCAAACGCAGTTGACGCATATCAGGTAGACCACACATCCGACTTGACAGACGATGTTCCAGAGGAACCTCTGATTGTTGATCTGTTGATAAGGTGCATCATTGATCTACAGATTCCAATTCCACAGGTGATGCTAAAACCTCTGCAATCAATAAATTTGATCATCAGGCTTTTGTTCCTGTGACTATGACTAATAAGAATTAAGTATTATTGTTATCACTAAAAGTACAACAAGCTAAAAGCAAAATATAATCACATACATAGAACCTGTCGACTAAGAATTTAAATATGCACAGTGTTCAAGGATAAGGTGAATTAAAAACCATGACATCTACGGTAGATCATATAAATGTTACACGAGCTCAATAACCCCCCTATTACAGTAAATGTTACTAAATGTGGATCAAAGAAGTGTTGCAAAGAGACAGTCTATCTATCAGTTTTTCTACACACTGACATCTAGGGCAACAATGTTACCACACCTACATAAAAACATTGTCGTCTATGCGATTGCATGCTTGCACCCTAGGTCACTGAAGAGAGTTCAGGTCACAATGAGAGCTTTCATTGAATCTTCTGCAATTACATATTAGTGGTATAAATCAACAAGACTCAAATTAATGAATCCAAGCTTTCAAAAGCAGACGGAAAGAAAGTTCTTAAATTTTTGTGCACATCATTTTCTTCTTTCATATTCATTGTTCAGATGCTGACATGCGTGAATCCTGCCGTTGCATTTAAAATCACCAGTGGAACGGAGAAATACTTTGGGATGGCAATAGCCTTAAAATGGCTACTCCCACTGGTGAAACAGTTCGGCGGATCGCATCCCCCAGAGGACAAAATCCGCCGAGAAGTTCAGGCCTTGGGTATTGGTGATGGAAGGGGGAAGAAGAAGTCACATTTTAACAAATTTGCAAACAGTGACAAAATCACAAGAGGTGCTGGTGGGGTGGAAGTGACCTCAAAAAGCTGTATTGTTTTAAAGTATTCCTGCTTTGGTGCAGAAAGTTGGAAAGTGTTCAGTGAAGGTAAGAAATTTTTTGTTTGTTTGTTTGTTTTTTTTCAACAAATACGTGTAGTGTAAAAAGGGCACAGCAAATTGAAACACTGACAAAGGTTACTAGTTCATTGTGGTTCCTGGCCTCCCGTACATGAATATGCGGGAAGGAAACCATGAAAAACTGGTCGAAACAGACAGTTAATGATAATACAACACATTACATATATAAAATATATTGTCACCATAATTATTTGATACAGCAATGAAACGATTACACCTCTTATGCCAAGGTAAAAGAAAAATAGGGATTCTTATTTGGTGGTAAAACCGCAATCTTCTTTATTTATCTAATTGATGAGTGATCCATCCTACGGTAAGCCACTTATTTCATAGCATAAGATTTGGAATGTTAATCAAACAACATAAAATTTCAAACCTATGATATCCACTAACATTTTCCTTTTTCCTTTTTTTTTGTAATTTTTTTATAAACCTAGCATTTTGTATAGAGAAGAATCTGCCTACCATTGCAATTGAACAGCCAGGTACACCACCAATCCCAACAGATGCACCAGCAAACCCAGCATCGTCAGCCACAACATATCCAACAGCAGCAGCAGGTCTGCCAGCAACCCCGACAACACCAGCAGATCTACCAGGAAACAAAACAGGTACACCAGCAATCCCAAGAACACCAGCAGGCCTACCAGAAATCCCAACAACACCAGCAGAGCTGCCAGCAACCCAAGCAGGCACGCCAACGTCACCAGCAGCCCCCACAACAACAGCAGGTCAATCAGGAACCACAACAGGAACAACAGTTAATGAAGCAGCAGCAGCAACAACACCAACATGTCCACCTGGAACACCAACAACACCAGCCGGACTACCAGGAAACAAAACAGGTACACCAGCAATCCCAAGAACACTAGCAGGCCTAACAGAAACCCCAACAACACCAGCAGAGCTGCCAGCAACCCCAGCAGGCACGCCAACGTCACCAGCAGCCCCCACAACAACAGCAGGTCAATCAGGAACCACAACAGGAACAACAGTTAATGAAGTAGCAACAGCAACAACACCAACAGGTCCACCTGGAACACCAACAACACCAGCTGGACTACCAGGAAATAAAACAGATACACCAGCAACCCCAAGAACACCAGCAGGCCTACTAGAAACCCCAACAACACCAGCAGAGCTGCCACCAACCCCAGCATGCATGCCAACAATGCCACCAGCAGCCCCCAAAACAACAGCAGGTCAACCAGGAACCAGAACAGGTACAACAATTACTAAACCAGCAACAGCAACAACACCAACAGGTCTATCTGGAACACTAACAACACCAGTAGGACTACCAGGAAAACACACAACACAAGCAGGTCAACCAAGAGCCCCAACAACAGCAGCAAACCCAACAACAGCAGCCGGTCTACCAGGAAACCTAACAGGTACACCAACAACCCCTACAACGCCAGTAGGTGCAAGTGCAACTCCAGCAGGAGGGACACCAGTACTACCAATTTTCTCGGTGGAACGTGCTGTCATAGATGATGAGGACGTTTTGTCGACTCTACATGCAAGAAAGAGGAGATCAACAAGCGCCGCAACTGTTAACTCCAAAAAGAGGAAAACTTCAGGTAATAATGTTAACAAAAGTAGTCAGCATGCGTACTGCTAAATAAAATGAGATGCCGTCAAATCAAAAGTCAATCCAATACTGTACAAGGTCAGGCCCCAGTTGTTCAAGAACTAGCTAAGAATAACCCAATCCAGTAGATAGGTGGTTATCGAACAGACAAAGTGTACTGGAACTGATACCTTTTATCTGCCTGATAGCAGGGTGACAACTTGATGGATTTATTTTGATGGGGATAGTAATGAACTCCAAAATAGAAACATTCACTAATAAAGTTAGTACTGTTCTTCAATTCACTCTTCAGGTGGAAACTACAAATACTGCGTATGCAAAAAGGTACGATGCTACATATTGCCATCATGAAATCATCAATTAAGACGATGGTCAAATACCTGTTTATGCCTTTTTTTTTAGAAAGGTTCTGAGGCAAATCATGAAGTCTTGAGGTGTAAAGTGCACAATTGTTGCATATTTAAATTGTTTTTTACACCGTCTTTTTACCTCTTAACGCATACCTTTTACACCATTATCTGCCAAAGTATGTAATGATATGAAAATTTCCTTTAGCATTCGCATTGAAAGTGAAATTGACCATAGAATCGACAAAACAAATTTCAATGTTAACTGTGGTAAACATCGTTAATTGTTTGTAAAAAAGTAAAAAGCTAGAAAATGTTAACTGCAAGAAAGTAAACACCCCGTGTTAATGTAGTATTGTTACCATTTCAACAGGAAAAGTCCAAAAAGGAAGAAGACAAAATGATTATTTGTGAAAATAAAGCAAACAGAAAAAAGGTAATATTTATAACCAGTACAAGTAACATTATTACTACATGAAACGGTCTTAATCTCAATGCATAAAGTGACACTGCTGTCATTTAAGATTTAATTTGTGGACAGTAGATTTTCAGAAGCACAATCAACATCTTCCAAGAAAGTCTATCTCTATTGCGTAATGACAATAAGACGTGTGTATAGTAAATTAGAGACAGTCATGTAATAAACCTCATTTAGTTTTCAGAATGCTGTACTTGCGGCTATAGGTCGATGGGCCTGTCTCGTTCTTGGATTCTCTGTTATAGTTCAAGATAAGAGGATTCTTTAATTCTAGTAACCAGAAAGTCATGTGCTTTGACATGGACAGCTCAAATTTCGTGAGGGAAGAATTGTGTGGAAAACCTACATGTACATAGATGTACAGTATTAAGCACTAACATCATCACCTAACTTTCAATGGTCAAACCTAAACTCAATTTTTTTTCCTAGTGCCCAGGCAATGGCTATTTTCACTTAGAATGCCTTGGTCTACAAAGAGTGCCCAAAGATGACCCATGGTAGGCTGATTTAACAGATCTCTATTCTCATACAAAAAAAAAGTACCACTAATTGCAAGACACTTCTGATCGCAAAAACAAAAGGCAACCATCCTTGAAATAAAACCTCCTACAGTTCAGTGAAAAGAGCACAAAGAAAGCAACCTGTCAACAGGTCAGGTTAGAGCAAACACCAAAAATTATAGTTCTAAATGAAGTAACCAATCCGACAACTTTGTAAGAAAAAGGGGAGGGAATAAAATAGAACATATGCAGAAAGCAGAGTATGAAGCACATATAATGAAGTTTGTCTACAGGCTAGTTCAATCAATTGCAGCTATGGTCAAATTCAACTGAGTCATACAAAACCTCTTTGGCTCTTCATGACCAACTGCAACTTACAGCAAAGGCCATATATCATAGCAAATGTGCAACACACCAAAGAAATCTTAATCATAGAAGCAACATTTCTCTTTCCTCGCACTAATATTAACAGCCAATAACCGGTCAAGTACTGTGTCGGCAGTGTCTAGTGATGTCTTTTAATTTTTTCCTTTGTCTTTTAGGTACTGCCCTAATGTACCATGCCCTGAATTCAATGTCAAGTTGTTGCCATCCCACCATACAAAATGCATGGTCTAAAATCATTTCAACCTCATTTGTTAGCAAGCTGCAGTTTCTCACAATATTTATAATTTTCAATGATTCTAGACATTGCAGCGAAGAAACCAGCTTGTTGATGATGTAATCTCAGTTCTACTCTAATCACAGAAGTGGTTTAAGAAATAGGAAAACGTCATTTAAAGTGGGACTGGCAGATTATTGTGATCAACCCAACGAAACCTTTAATACACAACTCGCAATTTTGTCAAATAGTAATTGTTATCTGTGGTGAAGATTTTTGCTATTTACTTAAGGCAAACACATGACTAGGATAACATTGATTGTAACTTTTAAAATTTTTTAAAGAAAGTATCTCGGAAGACTTACCATAAAGGGATATTCATTTCTTTTCTTTCCAATAAATATTTGCATAGCAATCTCTTTGCGTTGAAAGGTCCTTAACAATTTTCTCGCTAAATAAAGCATACAATAATTGCAGAAAGTCTCTGGCAGTAAATGGAACAAAATCTTGACGGGTATACTCCGGTGGACGTAGGGGTGGTAGCAACACCCCTGCAAAGTAGTAACAATAGTATACCAGGGTTGCAGTGACACACCCTGCAAAGTAGTAAACCGAGAAAGGGACCTAAATTCCTAGTAATACGTGCAAGAGCAAACAGCCAAGTGGTGGGATAAAAGTGGGTGCACTGAGGTAGCATAAGTTTGTATTGTTTACAGAATGCAAGTTAGGCCCGGGTCGCATTACAGACCAATTTTAAAATTGGCTGATTTCAAAACGTCTGCAAAAATCAAATTGCAAGACCGGAAGTGAAAATGATAAAATAAAATTTACGGTCGCATTTCAGTTTTGGTAAAATGCAAACGTCAATCACACAGAGGAAATTTTAGCGGCAAAAATTTCTTCAGTCACGAAATTTGCCATGCGGCCGAACGGGGCAATTTGCATTACGACTGTATTGTTGTTGTTACTTGCTATTCAGCGTCAGCGAACCCAGTTGTTTGGGTTTATTTTAATGACCGAAAGATGGTTAAACGAGCACAACAGACTATTACTTGCCGCTGCTCTCTTGCGCGAACAAAATCGTCAACGGAGACGACTACGACGAGCGCCATATGCATGGAGACTTCCACGTGTGAATGGATCGTGGTTTGAGATACACTACAACGATCGCGCTATCCCAGAGACCTTTTTCCGGCAGCAGCTTAGAATGAGTAGAGCTACCTTCGATACAGTTGTGAATATACTCGGCCCTTGAATTGTGAGAGAAAATTCGCGATTCAGAGCTTGTTTATGTCCTGCAAAAATACTTGCTATTGGATTGTATCGTTTAGCTCATGGCAACTCTTACCTAACAATTGGCCCAGCCTTCAATGTTGGAAAGTCAACAGTTATAGAAGCCGTGCAAGATGTAGTAGGTGCCCTTTATGAACTTCGGGATGACCACATTAAGTTTCCCGAGAACCTTGCGGAAATAACCACATCGATTCAATCGTTTGAGGAATTGTCTGTCCTACCAAACATTGTAGGCGCAATAGACGGCTCCCATGTCCGAATTAAAGCGCCAAAAGACAGTGCAGCTGACTACGTCAGTCGGTACCAGCAGCATGATTTCATAATACAAGCTGTTGTCAATGGACACAAAATTTTCACGGATTTCGCTTGTGGATTTCCTGGAAGTATGCATGACGCTCGTGTGCTACGAGGAAGTGGGATTTTCACACGAGCAGAGCAAGGGGAAATTTTCACCGCACCTGTAGTGCATTTGGCTGGTAGAGAAATTACTCCTTATCTTGTAGGGGATAGCGCATACCCTTTGAGCCCTTGGTTGATGAAACCTTACCCAGAGGGAACTAGGGATCCCGATGAAATTGCCTTCAACGAGGAACTATCCTCTGCCAGAGTACAAGTGGAATGCGCTTTTGGCATGCTGAAAAATCGTTGGAGGATTCTACAGAAACGCTTTGATAGCAATATCGAATTTGCAATTAAAGCTACCATTGCCTGTGCAGTACTGCACAACATTTGTCTGCGAAACAACGATGCATGGGACGAGAATGATGATGACGATGACGACGACCACGAGCTACCTGGAAATATACCGCCAAATGCAATTCGAGATGGGGATGATATAAGAAATATCCTCAAGGACTTCGTTTCAGGCTAAAATAGCCTTCCAAATGATTTTCTCAATTTTATTTTGATCTAGGTTCAACAAAACGTTGTCAGTAACGACCAGTAACAATCCCATTCTGGGAAATTCAAGTTCACACATTAACAAATTATATCATTGGTTGTAGTGTAGTCAGTACTGTAACATTATCAGAAACACTTTTAATGCTGAGTATCACCAGTGCAGTGAGGAAGAAGACGATACCAATTATAATTACAGTTGAATTAATGTTTCTTTGTTGTGGACTTACATTTATCAAACACTGTTCAAACGTCAATTGAAATCACAACATGTATTTCATTTGTTATTGTTTTGCAAATATTGGGTCAAGGCCCCTACTAAAGAGTTCATGGTTTCAGCTTGCTGTTCTTGAACCCTATTAAAATTTGTCATAAATGCAGTCATTTCTTTGCGTTGTTCGTCCATGCCCGAGAAGGCAGCTTTAAACATTTCCTTGTACTCTTGATCATTTTCCTCCTCCTGAGCTCTCTTTCTGCTCAGTTTCCTTTGTGTTCTCTTCTCTTTCTTACTATTTTCTCCTGCAACAATCTGCTCCTCTTCGTTGCTAGCCTTCTCTTCTTCAACAGAAGTACTACCAGAGCTGGAGCCTGCCTGAGCGACGTGACGGAGTGTCACGCCATCTCTACAGCCAAGAACTTGGTTGATTTCTTCATAGAAAACCGACTGCTTTCGGTTTCCCCCGCTCTGTCTCCTGTTCCAGTCCTTGGCAGCCTTGTATCGGTCAATCCAGTATTTCATCTTCTTCTCGCACTTGTCACTTGTTTTTTTAGTGCCACATTTTGTGCTCAGCTCACGAGCAATCCGCTCCCAAACTTTCCGAGCATCCTTGCTCTCCAGACTGTCGAAATTGTCCGCCCAAAGTCGGACCAGCAGCTTTTTTTCTTCTTCGCTCCACTTTTCGTAGGACTTCCTCCCTTGTTGTTCCGTTCTAGAAGCTGAAACAGCATCAGGAGAGTCGTCAGAGTTGCTCGAGCACGGAGACTGTTGGGACTCGCCAGAAATATTTGCACTCGCTGGAGAGCTTCTGGTATAACTGAGTGGCAAGTGGCTCTCAGGTGTTCTTTGTTCGGGGCTTAAACTGGGCCAAAATGGAGGTTTGTGGCTCAGATCCTGAAGGTAGGACGTGTTCGGCATTTGACCGTAGAACGGGTAGATGTTGTGTAGATGTAAACCTGTCCATGTTTCGAATAGAGCATACGAAATGAATGAGGAAATTTCCCGCGCTCTTTTGCGTTTCGTGACCTCGCCGTATCTATATAGAGCTATCGGGAGTCGATTTTGACAACCGTTGACAGCTTTGACAGCGGGCTCCTTTGTTTTTACGAAATTTGGAAAAATCGGTCAGCCCCACCCAAGCACACCGGCGTCTTTGATGTTTTTTTCCGATTTTGAAATTTTTGAAAAAGCACAAATGAGGAGTCGCATTAGAAAATAGACGTGTTGACAGATTTTAATCCCTAGAGTAAACAATTTTTCACAAAATTGGTCCTAATGCGACCCGGGCCTAATGTAAACGTATCAAGATAAGGCCGAGGTTACACAAAGGTGTACAGTTCAAGTGCTAGGCAAAGTACTTACACTATAGACGTTGACCAGCAGTTTTGTGACAGATGATGTTGCCCTTTGCATGTGGGCTAGGAATTGATTGCATTCGGCCGACGTCAGATAAGTGTGAGTGCTCAAAGTAGTTAACTCTATTGTACAAAACACAAGAATGGTCATTTTATGAAAGAGAAATGTACTGCTTCACAGTTTGAACGAGAGTCTCACAAGAAATGGTGAGAGTCAGTACCCCAAATCCTATATGAAACACTAATTGACAGATTGTACAAAAGGGTTTAAGTTTAGCAACCACAACATCCATTTACACACACTGTGTTATCAGTGGATGATTGTTTAGTATATCTGGCAGCAAAGAGCTTGACAAGGCAACAACTGTCTGTACACTTATCAGGATATATAACAGTGTTGAGAAACAAGTGTACATTGCCATTAGTAAGATAAATCTATAATAAAATAAATATATGTTGTACTTACTTGCTATTTTCTGCAGAAATCTAGAGTTATGCATCACCCAGTAGAGTCCCAAATTGGCTAAAATCTGTGAAATTATGGTATCCATTTGTATATTCAAAAACAACATACAAATGGCCTACAAATTGCCAGCAAAAAGCAACAGTTCCTTACAGTGTGAGAACAATGTTTTACCACTTTTATGCTCTGCTGACTTCATGTACGTGGACACAATTGTTATTGTTTAGCGTGAAGAATGGTACTTTTTTATGAGAGGCACCCTGAAACTAGAACAATTTTAAAGCAGTCAATGGAACTTAAAAAAAAAAAAAAAAAAAAAAGGAAATGGCCGTGACTAATAACCAAAACAAAAAACCGTAATCGTTAGTAATGGATTGCTATACACTTCATTTCCATAACGCCACTCACTATTCTTATCAATAGTCTTTGATAAGAGGAGGAAGTGAAAGGGAAATTGGCCAGCATGCATGTACAAAGTAGTAGATAGCAATTATAAAATGACAGAAAACTTAGCAGGAATGGTTTCCATAGCATCAGTTTTGTTTTCCACGAGCCTTTGGAAGCAAGGGTTTCTTATTACTTTTATAACAGTTAACAGTATAACGGTTTCGATGTTTAACCATGCGATGAAGGTAGAACAGATGGTGTATCTTTGGCATTGCACACAAGATCTTTTTAAAACGTGACAGCCACACGAAAGTCTGTTCTGCTGCCATAGTGTTTGCATTAGGCATTTCTTCTTTCAGAGCACTCGGATTGTATTTTTCCTTGCATACCTTGTCTTTATGATTCCTGATGTGAAGGCTGTCAATAATTTTATTCAAAGAAATCCATGCCTTGTCCCATGGAGATGGCCATGGAAGTAGTTTCTTCGCTGCCCGTAGACCATCCAAGTGACACATGTTGTCATAGGCCAAAAAGATCTTTGACCAATTGGCTGGATGTAAACTCTTTAGAATTACAAAGAGCCATGACAGAACAATTATGAAAACTTGTGAAGGGCTTTCTGACCTAAAAACAACGTGTATAACAAGTGAAAGGTATATACAGTCAACTCTCTTTTAAGTGACCACCCTGGGTGAGGGACAAATTGGTCGTCTACGGTGGGTGCTCGCCGATGGGAAAAATCAACAAAACTGGCCGATTAGCTAGACATAAAAGTATCACCTTAATAATTAGCTCAAATCATGCACATACAAACCAAGTTATAAAGGTTTTTTTTTCACATGCAGCAATTTTCGGGAAATAGACAATACAATAGAGGGAGCCGATCATTGTGTCTCTTGTTAATTCCTCCTTGCCTCAAAATCTCATTTATATGGAAACTGTTATTATCTGTCATCAGTCAAGTTTGCGATATTAACAATCAGAACTTATGTAATTTCTGAGTAAAGATTTGCTAACGATCATACGTGATCAGGTCGAGTGGGCAGTTAATGTCAACAGGAAACAAAAGAATATGTATTAAAGTTCTGCTCTAAAAACTGGCCACAGGCACTTTTGGTTTCAAAATAGGACTAGCAGTTTGATTTTTCTTTCCCTTGTTCTCAGATTATGGTAATTAAATTACACACGCAAATAAGAATTAAATTGGGTTTCAAAAAAACTTTACTGCGTCAAAGTTTCTAAAGTATGATCGAACAACAACTTGTCTTGATGTAGTCGAGACTCACTTGAAAAGGGGATTCCACTTGTCAATAATCCCACCGCCTCTAACAATGAACAAATGACCTCGCGACCATTTCTGAAGCCGTTGCTTGGCACCTGTATCTTTGTTACAAGAAGTTGGTTCTGTTTCAGTGCATTCAACAAGTACACTGCTCATGGCAGCATAGTCCCTTTCAATGAACTCTGTGTTCCCTGTTTCAACATTGAATTATAAACAGTGCTGCTTTTAAAACGTATTTGAATAAGCCAAATTTATAAGAATACTTAGGGAGTGTACAGACAATTATACAAATGAAACAATCTAGACAGTACAAATTATAAACTTATGCACAACCTAACTACCAATAACTTGAAAATATCCGTGTCAAAACATTTGCAATGCAATCATTCTTGCCCAATACAAATGATTGTATTACTGACCAGGAGCAAACATATTACATCCTGTTTGGAAAGGTACATCTTATTAGTTATAGTGTTCTACATTTTAATTACCTTGACACTCCACAGCACTGTTTCCTAGTTGTGACAATTCATCATGCTGAAATGACGACAGTACAGCATCAACTCTAGTGACCTCCTGGCTTGACATATCCTCATTGGACTGCTCGCCTAAATGTTAATGCAACACAAAGCAACAAGTAACAAGGGACTAAGTAGACTAAAATATACAGAATTCATTGTGTTGTCAACTAACATTAAATTCATCTCCATCGGCTTAGTTCAGGAAGAGATGCCTGAAAGGTGGTGGAGCCAGGTGCAACTCTGACAGCAAGTAGGTATCCAATGTCAATCCCATGAATGGCAATCACCAAAACATCATCTGAACACCTCAGTGGAACACATAATGCTTACCATAGAAAAGGGAGGGAGGTTAACAAGAGTGAGCGCCAAATGACCTTTGGGTGAGCGATGGAATGAAAACAACTGCATAAGAGCACTGTGTCCAGCTTAAAAGAGGAACGCTGAACAGCACTGTAATGAGATTCACCTTGCCTAAATGCCATTTAACCTCATTCAACAGTGTGCTTTCATTGAGAATTATACAGAAGTTGTATAGCTTGAGTAGCAATGTTTTTCCAAGTGTTATGCCTTTTTACAGACACTAAAATTCTGGTTTAACCAAGTACAAAGAAATGTATTGTATCAAACAACAAAAATGAAAAATAACACAACTATGAGCGGATACTTACAAAACATGTACTCTACAACCTTTCTTTCAGGTCTTTGCCTGTAGGTGTCACCTTTTGTCTGGTGTACTCCTTTTGAACCTCTAACTGAGCCCTTCATTACTACCAGTAATTAATAATTAATATCATTTTTAATCTGAGTGACATGACTGGAATATCAATTCTCTCTGCTCCAGGTTACACTGCCAATATCAACAGAAATTACACTAACCAAACAATGACAATCAATAATATGACCAGTTACTGCTAAGAAACAGTTATTACCTATCTCTGCTTCGCTGCGTTGAATTCCGCAATATGCCAAAAATCCCCGCAGATCGGTAGGGATATTGGGATGATTTCTGGCGAGGTATTGAAGATGTTCATCGCAGAATGCCTTTCCAGCTTTGGGGGAGGCAGTGCAGACATTTGGATAATTTATTAAGGGTAATCCCTTAACGAAATTCTAAATTCAAGAAAACAATACAAATGTAAATACCGAAAGAAATATTTCTGTATGAAATACTAGCTTGACTTCAGGTCCGTACTTAGAATGCATACTTCATTAACCACTCCTTTAACTAACCAGAATGACAAAAACATACTACAAAATAAAAAGGAAAGAAAATTGCATTTACTTGTCTCTGCATCATACAGTGGGAAAACATTAGTTTCCACTGGCCATCAACTACCCAAAGCCGTCCACAACCTAAGGACAACAAATCACATATGTAGTAGTTATATTGAAAAATTTGCCCCATCTGTACTCAACACCCATAAGCCAATTGCGTGGGATGCCTGTGGAAGACGATGCACGCTATGAAATGCCCAAGCAGGGTATGGTTGAAATGATTTGAATTCTCTGTAGACATTAGCAATAACAAGCCTGATATGTCGGAGTTATTTGTTCTATGAGATGCCTTTGGGTCTGACTTGCAATCGCAAGTAAGTCGCCACATAATTCGTAATGCGAGTAAAAGTGGATGTGGATATTTGAAGAAGGGTGAGTTAAAAAAGTTAAAAAAAAGGTAGGGCATTCTGCTTGCGAGTGAAACTGTGAATCGACCTGGATGATGAGTGTGTTTATCAAAACAGTGTGAGTTTCTTTTGGCAAAAACAAACATGATACCTTGGATTTATTTATTCTATTCTATGTGACTGGGTCTGACTTGGAACATGTGCAATTCAACACGCAATTCATAATATGATGAAAGTAAATCACTGGTAGGTTTCCTTACTCGAACATGGATATATTTGCTGAAGGCTAAATTTCTTCTGAATATTGAGGCCATGCAATTTGCAATAGTTTGCCCCTAAAGATAATTATGTTTTTGAAGCTGTCAAATCGACTCAAAGTATATGTTTTTCCATAATACAAACACCAAATGCTATTCCCAAAGTGTTGTTTACATCAAATAACGCATCCCATGCATACGCTCCCCCTGGCATCTTGTTAGGTAAAGACCTTTTTTTGTGTGTGTTTATTACCTTTTTTATTGCAAGAACACATAGTTACTTACATTGTACATACTTACCCTACTTATAGAATATGACACGATACTTACTCCACTTACAATATGATACAACACTTACTGTACTTACAGTACAATACAATATTTACTCTACTATTTACACTATCTTTACCATGCGATTCTTACATTAAGAACTTTTTTCTTACCACGTTCCTTGCAAGCATCGGAGCAGTCTTCTGATGAGTCACTGTACACTGTTTTGGCACGCAAATTCAAATCTCCATGACCATTTCTCGATCCCCATCTGTTTTAAGCAAACCAAAGAAATCCAGGTTTCCCAGGTCTCGTAATTCAGTTTCTAATTCCCCATTGAAGAATGCACCGGCAGCTTGTTTTTCTCCATAACCTGAAAGGGCAATGGCTACATTTTGCGTACATTTTCTTTAAGGTAATTCCCCTGAAATGAAAGTGAAAATAGGTTTTCATTCAAACTTTACCCCCTGAATATTTACCATAGATGATACCTTCAATTTGAAATAAAAAAAGGGGATGGCCATGCTAATTTGGGAGCTGTGAGGCATTGAAAAATGGCCCATTTTGGCATTATTAGTATTTGATGCTTATTGAGAAAACGCACTTTGAAATGAAACCCAAACTTATGCGAACAAGCATTAAATATGTCAGTCATTACATTATGTTGGAGACAAATAACAAGTAGAAGATTGATTTAGACAGAAAGCCGTTAGCCAAGAGTACAAAGTTGAACCAAAGTTCTTGATATAGTTGTAACTAAATTGCTGCAATAGAAAATATCACATTGGATCTGCTATCTTTCTTATTTACTCAATTTCAAGCAATGGAAATCAAATCAGTAGCTTTGCATGCAAAGCTTATGTCAATGACTGGAAAAAAGCTTGGGAGTCATGCTTATTCGTAAGGTTTAGCCATTTTTCAACTAACAGAGATAAATTTCAAGGTAAATAAGCCATGTCAATGTGTACGTGTGCGAGTGCTGGCTAAACGAGAGCATAAATTCTGCACAGTACCGATACGTGATGCAAATGTGAGGAAACACCTTTCACTAAACTGTATTTAGACATTCAATGAGCATTTTTTACCACATAAGTCTTTCATTAATTTACATGTATCTTTCAAACACAGCAACCTAACAGAGGGGCATGCCCACTCGCAACAACACCACCACACTAAAGTAAGGTCTCTTATACAGGTCACATTAATATTCCGACAGGTCAAAGCACAGGTCACCGTGCTCCTGGTAAATAAACAAGCCCAAAAGTGTCTCCTATACTACAGTGTAGCCCGAATCACTATCCAAAATTTTGTTTTAGATTCAGCTGCAAATGTTTGGCTTTGTTACCAATCAATAAAGCAGTGTCTTGTACCTGTGAACTGTGGAATGCGACCTGTTCAACAAAACCAGCACATATAAACAATGAAGGGCAATAAAAATGAATTGCAGTCGATCCGCCCCGTAGATTGTAAGTCAATCTGCCCCACATTTGAGTCGATAAGCCCCACATGATACATATTGAAATATCCGAGTGCTATTTTGACAGTGTCTCGGAAATTTATTATTCGCCCATCATACTATGTCCGAGTGATAAGATTACTCTTGTGAGAGTGAAAAAGCGATCAATCGCCGGGTTTGGTGAGTGGAATTGTCAATCCACCCCACATTACCCCGAGTCTTTCTACCCCACATCTGAGACATCATCTATCATGCTGGTACAAATCTACTGGTACTGAAATCGCTGAGAGCTTGAAAATAGTGCCCACGACAAACGACTAGACTAGCCCTTAGGTATATTTCTGACAAAGACCAAATGTGAGCACAACGGGGCAGAGCAGTAACGAACCTAACTCGCAACAGGAAAGTAGCGGGAATGAAAGTAGCAGGAGCACGAAATGAAAAGTTGTCTACAATGAGAAAACGAGCGTGATACTAGCCCGACAAGGAAAATAACCGGTGATGTAATCACAACATAATACACCCGGCATTACTCCAACCGCAATACGGCCGTACAACACATTGTAACACATATAACTAACGATTTCATGTTTTATTGAGGTAGGTTCATCGAATTAAAGTAACATCATAAAATACATACAGCACAATGCATTGATATAAGCGTACAGAGTCCAACGGAATCATAGCGATTGATTTTCATGTTCTTGTGTAAAACAAGTTCAAAAATATACACATAGGTCGCACTAATCAGGCTAGCGTAGTAAAACGAAAGATTCACATGAAGGAAACTTAACAAAGATATGATATTGCTCCCACGTAGCCAAGACAAGTAAGCTCAAATGTTGCCGGCTATAAATTGTATCTTTGCTGGGATAGACAGATAGGTCACTTAGCTCCAACCCGCTGCAGTTTCTTTAGTGCGTGAGTGTACTGCTTCATTTAGGAGTTAGTTATTTGCTCCTTTCCATTCTCGATGAAAAAAAAAAACAAAAAAAAACAAAGCGTCACGTTATCTGTAAAAGAAAAAGGATAACAGCAGAAACGACGCTCTGTGATACTGCAGTCACACCCCTGAAAAATGTCCATTCAAATGATAAAAAGTGATCAATGGGTAAAATTAAAGTGTTTTCAAAACATATTGAACGCCTTGTAAACGAATTATTTGACGGAGACTGCATTTAGTAAATTGGCAAGCCTGAAAAGTTCGTGTTTTGCGTGCAACAGATCGCCGAAGGTATAAAGGTATAATATAAACTACCGCGCGTTGCGTGAGACGGATGATTTGAAATGAGCCGGGCAGAGTACTTATTTGGTTAGTGAAATTAAAATTGATTAAAGTCATGCTTTCAATAACACCAAGAAAGTAAACTAGCTTAGTGAGTGCAGTTCGGTGAATTCAGTTCGATGCAGCCAATAACAACTGGTGCTGTAGGTCACTCAGAGTGTTGAACTTGTACAATTAGCATAAGGTAAGTTTTATGCATCAGATGACTAGTTTACGTTTATCAGCATTTAATTAGCCTCAAACAGTTCGAAATTCAGCTGACTTTTAAGAAAGCAACATTTCCAAGGTAAAAGAACTGAAAAGCTTCCTAAATATATATGTTCGGGAAATCCCGGCACTGGTTCGACTCAATAAGAGGACTGTATCTTTCTCCTTTCAACAATTCTTTATTTCGTTCTCCATCATATACTGTTTACATTTCACAATCTCTAACAACTCCGAACTTTCGTATCAACTGATACATGAGCTTCGATTTTACAAATTTAACTTTTCCAATACAATGGTAGACTATTTTGACACTTATGTCAATCAAATTACACTATAGATCCATTAAGTTTCAGAATACAAAATCAAGATACAATCTAATGTCAACACGGATTGATTTACAATAATTATTCTTAGACAATATACAAGACCGGTCCTCGTTGATTTCGCAAATGAAACGCACGAACATGGAACGCATTCAGGCCGGTGGAACAAATGGGTACGCAAAATTGAAATAGATAAAAACGATGCGAGAAAAACGTTTATCACAAGAGAACGTAGCTTACCTTTCTCATCAATCTTTAGGAGGATTACTCACAGCCTCTTCTTTCTTCCATGTTCATCACACTTCAACTGAATTGACGTCCAGACCCTCGCAATTTCTATTTATTCTTTCCCAAACCTCGTAAGCTTTTGTATCAGGCATGTCCACCCCCTGGGGGGGGGAGGGGGGAATTCACTCCCACAAAATGTGGGTGGTGGTGTGCGGAACTCTATCCGAGAACCTTAAACTATTTCAGACCACAATCTGCTATTTTCCCTACCTATTTCAGAGCTGACTAAAACTAAAGTAACCTATTTGAGACCAATTTCACGTGCATGGTTGGCATAAACATAATTAAAAGGGAAAAAAGGAGGGCATTTGTCGATGATTTTGTCGTAAGGGAAAACACAGCTAACCGGTCCTCAACGGGGCCTAAAATATTGGCAATATGGCCCGTTTTTCTGCTGTAATGATCACGCTACTGCTGCTTTGCAACATAAAGAATCGGCGTGTCCAATAAACTGTGATCAGGCATCTTTTAGTTTTTGCCTTCGCTTGTCACACTTTCGGCAGCGTTGAGCGTTTACGTAGATTATTGAGAAATTTACTTGGTGATCTACTTCCATTCTGTTGCTTTGTATTGCTAGTTTACATGTCGATAAGCGGTTTTAGGAACAATTACAAAATGTATCGAGAAAGGATTGTTTCGTTACTCTGCTTTTGATGAGTATAACATTCAATAGATACTTTACAATTTCAGGTTTGTTGCGTGAATCTGGCACAGAAAAGTATAAGATTTCAATAACGAGTTATGTTTTCCATTTCGATGTAACAATAGAGCATCCTCCAATTTATGCTTTTTTATTTTACTAATTGATATGATGTCCTCGATCTTCGCTACGTGGTAGCCATTCTGCAAGTAAACATTTCATTAACGCCTGATCCCCTAAATAACTGCGGTATTCTACAAATACATTAAATAAGACAAAGTGAATTCACAATAAATAATATTGTCAGTATTTCACTGTTGGACTTCCAGCAATTGGTTGAGATATTCCCACAAAGAGTTCCAATCTTGTCATCTTACCTTGCTTTCAAACTCTTTGAGTTCGGAAAAACGTGGCTTGGGAAACGAAAATTGATTTCTCAGCCATATCTTCCTCACGTCCCATCCCGTAGTCACGTTTGGGTATTCTAGTTTGTTTTCAGCGCTGAAAATCGTGTTTTCTCCAATGAACGGACTCTTAGTGGAATTAAAAGCCTCGATTTGAGCGCCCCAAGCTCGAAGCAAAAGAGGTGATATACATCCAAATTTTCCATCGATTGGTACTAGCTTTTTAGGCAAACTAGCATACTTTCTTAAAAGGTCATCCAAGCCCTTATCCAAGATATAAGATATATAATTTCTGCTAAATAACCTAGAGCATAGAAAATAGTTTTTAGGGCCTGAAACGTTTTCGGGAGTTTGGGTGTGGAGATCTCCTAAGCTGCTTACCAGTATTTAGGTCGTGAACCTCGTTGAAGGCAACAGAAAACCCACTAAACGATACCCAACAATGACACCTAGAAGAAAATAAGACGAAATTCGTAACGATAATCTATGAGAAAATATTTTGTCCTTTGAGGTTACTAATGTCTCTAATACCTACGATAGGCTGAATCGAAAAAGCGACAAAGTCAAAAGCAAATATAAGGTTATAAAAAAATGTAAAAACAACTCACGCTAAAGAAATTTGCCACTTCAGAAGAGTTCGCTCTACAAAGCAAACATTGCTGGCCTCAACAGCATCTCTTGCCGTGTTATACAACTTCCACCCTGAATTTGGGTTTCCGTACTTCGTGTAACTGAACAAAACACCACAGCGGTTGCACTTAAGGGAAACTTTAACACCCCTACTTTTGCCACGAAGGTGAAAGTAATCAACAGCGACAGGGTCGTTGTATTTCACAAGATCGTTGTGGCACTTCTGACATGGTGGAGAGAAAACATGGAACTCACTCTCATGCACATTGAATTTTACAAGACTGCCAAGGGAGTGAAAAATGCAGCCAGCTTCGTCTTCATCTAGTTGCGGAAGAAGGGTTTTAATAACCTGAACAGAGACATCCACAGGCAACAAAAGCAGCAAAGATGCAACATATGCAATCGAACTGAAACAAAAGATAAACCAAATTTTGCCATTAAGGCAAAAAAAACATCTGGTGAAACATTGCCGATCCGTTTGAGATTTAAACGCCCCAACTCCTTCAAAATGTTGCCAGCAATGTCCTCCGTATTTATTTCTTCGTTGACCTCTTCACGTAAAGTTTCCACCGAGAACAAATCCCTACGGCGCTTCGTTGACTGCTTCGCCATGTTGTACCTTTCGTGACAACTTGTTAGAACTGTTACAGGAAAGGGCTTCTCAAGATCAATTCAGTTCATTCAGCATGAAAAATAGAAAATGTCATGCTTTGATGGGATAGGCTGAATAGCTGAAATCCAAATTCCTGTAATGTTAAATATTAGCAAGAATAGAAGAAAACGTTTGGAGATTTGTGGATTTAGAACCAATTATTTTTTATTAAAGAACGTGCAATCAATATTTTTTGCAATTTATCACAGATATTCGCTTAGTGCTAGTTGTTACGCCTTTTCACTCGTTCAAGTTATAGTCACTTTCCTTTCATATATATATATATATTTATATATATATATATATATATATATATATATATATATATTTATATATATTTATATATATATATATATATATATATATACACATTACTTGACAGAACGGACCTCTTCGATGTATGTTTGTGAGTACAGAAATCGAAGCGCGGCAGTTTGTCTAGACAAAGCTGCACAATTTACGCTTGAACTTAAATACGTAAAAGAGAGCGCCGTTCACTACTTGGAGGAGCAAACAAATATATCTTTTTGGGTTAACAGCACACAGGATAATAGAACGTCAAGTTCTCACGCCGTCCTACCTCTACCTAGTCCTCCACTCGGTTGTTACTTTGTTACGCGTAACAAAGAAAGCATCAATTTACGTGAAAATATATCGTGCATCAGATGAAATCCGAACATGAGCAAAACCACTTCACTTGCATGTTTCTTCTTCGCTCTGTCACTTCACAAAACGGGGTATAGAGGAACTTTTCAAGGAGTTACCTTTTACAGCAGGATCAGCTAACAAACTGTTTTGTTTCTGGCAAACTTGTTTGCCAGTGGAAGCGGTGGATGAATTATTTTCTCAATTAGCGCTACAAACATAACAGTGAGCTGATCGAGTGTTTTGCAGTACAGTACTGTGCAAAAGTAATGAGAACGAATTTCGTCGAATTTCGACGAATTTTGCCGAAATTGCGCGATATTTCGAAGAAAGCGAATTTTCGGCGATATTTCGATGAACCTATTGTTCTGAAATTATCGAAATTTCGTGCAGGCATGCGAAATTTCTCATGGCATTTCGTTGTAGGCGGAACGAAATTTCGTTTAGGGAAGCGAAAATTTCGGTCGAAATTTCATTTGGGAGAGCGAAATTTCGCACGAAATTTCGTCTGAAGAAGCGAAATTTCGGGCAGCAATTTATTTGGCGGCGCGAAATTTCGCTTGAAATGTCACTAGCGGTAATTACAGGTATCCATTTCATCGCTTTAAATGACCCAGTCTTATGTTGAGTGTCGACGTGTTTTGATCCGGAGACACTGTCACGCTGTAACACTGAAATCGATTTGATCTTTGTTTTGTGGTTTTACCTGCCTCGAACTTCAAAACGAAGATCCGCGCAAAAACGCTTCATTTCACGCTAAAACAATCGATTAGGTCCTCGTCTTGTAGTTTTGCCCGCCTCGAACTTCAAAACAAAGACCCACTTTGACAGCAAAACACTGAAATCGATTAGGTCTTCATTTTGTAGTTTTGCCCGCCTCGAAATACAAAATGAAGACCAGCGCAAAAATGCTTCATTTGATGCTAAAACAATGAAATCGATTAGGTCCTCGTCTTGTTATTTTGCTCACCTCGAACTTCAAAACAAAGACACTCGCTAAAACGCTTTATTTCACGGCAAAACACTGAAATTGATTAGGTCTTCATTTTGTAGTTTTGCCCGCCTCGATCTTCAAAACGAAGACCCGCGCAAAATGCTTCATTTGATGCTAAAACAATGAAATCGATTAGGCCTTCGTTTTAAACGAAGACCAGCGCTAAAACTCTTTATTTCACGCTAAAACATTAAAGTCGATTAGGTCTTCGTTTTGTAGTTTTGCCCGCCTCGAATTAAAAAACAAACCCGCGCTAAAATGCTCTATTTGACACTAAAACATTTGAGTTGTGAACTCGCCCTAGTGTTAAAATATCTTTGCAATGATACTGAAACGTGACGATGAGAAATATATAATGCTAGGTTACAGCCATTTGAATGAACCAAAAACGAACTCCTGGCCGCCGTATCGGTAAGATCTGTTGTGAGAAGAGAGGAAGAGAGACGCCGAGTTTGAGGTGTGATTTTTTTACTTTCCCTTGAGGTTGTTTTCACGCAAATGGACACAATGGAGATCGAACGTACTTGTATTTGAAGGATTTAGACATTAACTTGTTGTTGTTAGCTAAGCGAAAGAACAACAATTGAACAAGTCCCTAAATCACAAGTAAGTTTATCGGTCTTGCGAAATTTCACTGAGCACGTGTTCACGTTAGTCTCGTTCCACTGACCATGCATTTTCGCCGACATTTCGTTTGTTCGAAATTTCGCATGGCTCATTTTTGCGAAATTTCGCTGATATTTCGTTCCGTTTAGCGTGAATTTTCGCTAATATTTCGCTTGTGCGAAAAATCGCTCCTTCGATTTTTCGATGTGCTGTTCGAAATTTCACACGATCCTACGAAATTTCGCATGTCTAATGTGCGAAACTTCGAGCGAAAAATCGGCGAAATTTCGATGAGAACAAAGCGCGAATTTCGACGAAATTCGCTCTCATTACTTTTGCACAGTACTGTACATGAGGTAAACAGAAAGGTTACAGTGCAAATAAATGCTCTGACTAATATCTACAAAACAAGTTTATTTTTTTCCTTTAATTGTTTTCAACTACTGCCCTCAACATTCTTGTGTGACTTGGAATTTGTTTCAAACAGTGCATTTAAGTTACTTTTTTGGTATACCAAGTGGCTTGCCTAAGTAAGCTTATTTATATTATTTTGTACCAACCTTGCTTGTAAGGGA
>JAEMWC010000172.1:327500-337500 GCA_016490735.1 Pachyseris speciosa | reverse complement strand
AATATCTTTTATAGTATTGTTAGATGTTGGTTCATACCGTATTTACTCGTTTATAAGTCAAACTCGTCGACCCCCCAATTTCAAGGGAAAAAACAGTTATTATTTCTGGCTAAAAAGTTAAAATTCAGATCGATAGAATTGTTCCAAAAACTGAGAAATTGTTGACATGAATAGAGGACAAAAAAGCAGAACAGGATGCAACCGTGTTTATTAGCACTTCTACCCTGTAACTTGTGCACACGAACACTTTGGATTACTCGGGGAAGCTTTCATAAATTTGGAAGTGAACCATGTTGAAAATGAAATCTTTTCGCTTTAAACTACGCTTTCTCTTAGTGTTGACATGGGAAGAAGCTTTATTAGACTATAGGAACAACAAAAGAGCTTCGAAATCGCCTTGATAAACAACACGGCATTTTGAAAAACTTGGTAACCAGGCTACAAATTTGTGGGGTACTGGTGACTAAATAACTCCACGTGTTGCTAACTCCACAGCGCTTGCCAAGTCACTAAGCTACTACGATCGTTCGATAAAAAAACCTCGGTGCTATAGACCCATTTCAGAAGTGACGTCACATCACGTGACTTTGCGAACTGGAGGACAACCTTGTGTTTGTTTTGATAACATGGCGGTCAAAGGTATGGGCACGCGAGGTTTTTTGTCGGGGTATTTCGAGAGTTTAAAGCAGGAAGAATGCAGAGAGCGATACGCTGCAAAGTTAAACGACATAAACGGACAAGATCCCTATAAGATCCCTCGAAATGAATGGCTAGATGACTTCGATTCGTGGCCAAACGTGACATACATTCATGTTGGAATGTACCTTCTGTTTAGTGCAAGTCTGTACACCAAAGATCAACTCATGAACTACAAAAGTCTGGACTGTTATCAAAACTTCGCCAACCAACAGTACAGATCATCCTTACCTGGGACCATATCCAGATGGACTGATACATTGCAAATGTTGTGGTGCTGGTGCTTGTGAAATCAAGGTAATAATATCTTTTCCTGTGATTACCATTTAATCTAGTATATGTAAAACTTTGTCTGACTTATTAAACTTTCTGTTCTGTGTGACTGAGTCTTGTATTTTGATTATTTGCAGTGTCCTTTTTGCCACAAAAATGATGACATTGCAACTGCGACCAAAGACAAGAATTTCTGCCCCGAGCAAACACCAACAGGTGGATATCAGCTCAAGAGGAGTCACCAGTACTATTACCAGGTAAAGTTCACCTAAAATTATATCTCTTGATGTTATTTTAAAATCAGTCTTGCTGATTAGTCGGCTTGTATAGCAGGCTATTATATTTATTATTATTATTATCATTATTATTATTATTATTATTATTATTATTATTATTCGTGTTATTATTGCTTTTAATGAACTTGCTAGTAATTGAAACTTTGTGAGTTGTTATTTCATTCAGTATAAACTGATTTATAATTTTGTATGCTATTTTATTTTAATTTTGTAACAGGTTCAGCTGCAGCTCCTGTGCTCAACTTTGAAGTACATTGATTTTGTTTGGACACAAAATGGCATGTTTATTGAGACAATCTTCCCTGACAAAACGTTTTGGAACCAAAATGTCCCAAAAGTAAAAGAATTTTTTGTGCGTGGAATTTTGCCTGAGCTGATTGGCAGATGGTATTCAAGACCTCCACCATCTTCAACACAAATTCCAGCTATGGCTGCAAGTACCTCTACAGAAGAAAGGAGTGATGGGCCACAATTTTGTTATTGTAGAGAGGGAGAACATGGTCAAATGGTTGGCTGCGATAATGAACAGTGTCCTTATCAGTGGTTCCACTTAGATTGCCTTAAGTTGAAAGCAGTTCCGAAATCTAAGACTATGACTATAATCTATGATGAACAATGTTTACTTGGTTTTAAATTCATTCCTTATCATTACAATGTTGACAGCAAAGTAAGTTTATTAAAGCTATAGTGATTATTACTCAAAGCTGGTCTTGTTAATGTTTGAAACAAACAATTTTATTTTTATTCAAAAGGAACAACTGAGTCACAAATATTTACAAGGGCACCACAAATTGTTACAATTTTATCTAAGGTGGTTACATCCCCATTTCTCATAGCTACAAAGTCAATGGGTTGGGTTGCACTTAAAAACTATACTTCTTAAGAATGTTACCAATTACCCGTTCCACATGAATTCTAACGTTCGCGATCCTTCAGGTTTGTTCCACCTCAATACCACTGAGCTGGGATTTTGATTGTTGAACAAAACAATCCTACTGACTCTTGGATGTCAAAACCCCTGTCTGCTAGAATGACATCCCCTGGAGTAAGGTGATCTAGGAGTGTAAGATACTTGTCACTTACCCTCCCACCCCAGCCTTCAGAAATAAAACTTACAGTTCCTTGGGGGGTAATTCCTATCAGATACTTTACTGTGTTATGATGCTTGTATGATGAAAATGTTTGGGCTCTTGCAAGGGGATTCAAAGACCAGTCAAGAAAAATTTCAAAACAATCAATTATCACAACACCGTTCGGGCAATGTTTGCGAAAGTCCATTGGAAGGGTTTTTCGTAGAACATCCCTGTCAGGCCAAATGATCAGAGGTTTCAGTCGCTGGTAAAGGGCATCAATAACATGAAGAAATGTTCGTGATACAGTAGATTCACTGATGCCTCCAAACCTGTACCTCAGGTCCCTTCCTGGTAAGTTCAGCCTTAGGCAAATAATACACATTAAAAACTTCTGGAAGGGGGTTAGCACTCCCTTTGAAGACTGCAAAAAATCCTTGACAAAATTGAATACACAAAGCAACAGCATCCAATTTGGCAAACCAGTATAAAACAGAACCTTCTCATTATCATCTTCAAATGATTCCTTACAGTACAGCTCAAAGGTAAGCGTCCACGTTAACGCGCTTCAAATGAGTTAGTTAGAAATGCGTTAATGCGAGTCCGTTTATCTAACGCGCTTCAAAAGCGCGCTTGAAGCACAACTCATTAGTATGTATGAGCTGGCGTATTGTTCTTGGTTCATTGTTCGATAACACGGCAACTTTTGTCATTTTTCAAAGCTCCAATAAGAAATAAAGTTCAGTCTAAATCAGGAAAATCGAAGAATTTATCCGATTTCCAAGTAAACCATGATATTTTCATCAAGCGACTGCATTTACAAAACAAACTACCGAAGTATTAAACCGGTGAGAAAGCGACTATAAAAAATTGCCCGACTGCTTGCGTAAATGAACGTCGCGACGTACTTAACTGTTCATAATTGTGATGCCATCGATTCTTTTATAGTTTATGAAGTAGGCCCTTTTTGCATACCGCTACCATGTTTTCAAGGATTTCAAGTACATTTCATAAAGAGTCGAAATGGCCCCACCAAATGTAAACAATGCCGCCAAATTTTCAGCGCAAATTTGCATAGATTTGAAGTGATAAATGAAGAGCGCGTGGTGTGTTATTTGATACGTGGTAAAACTCGAGTATTTCATACTGATTATAGTTTTTTGCTTAAAGTAAGGAGTTTGTTGCTTGTTTGGTCACTGGTGTAATTTGTTCACATATACATGTTTGTTTTACCGAGAGCTTCGACCTGATGTTTCAATGAATCATCGTCTCATTCTACAATTTTATGGCATCGATTCCCTTTATTTCAAGCCAAATTCAAACTATGAGACAAACTACGTCTACAAGAATCAAGATAACTTTTGCCGCTACATAAAAGCAAAAATAATACAACGCTCTGTTTGAACAACCGCAAGCTTTGTTGTGTTCAAAGAGACGCCATTCGCTGTCTTCTGTTGTGACAAAGCGCTAACGAGCGTGGTTCATGTCTCAAGGTGTAACATTTTTTACGTATAAGGTTTTAAACTTTTTATGCGCCACGAGTTAAACCTTTAAACTCTAAACTTATTTTTGTACATAAGTGCTTTTCTAGCCTGGGTTGTAAGCTTTCTTGATACTGTTTACGGCAACGTATGTTCAAACAGATGTATCAGGGAAATTGAAAACAAAGTAGTTTAACTGTAGGATCCATGTTGGTTATGACTTTTATTAGATTTGATGGCTCCTAAAGGAGCCGTTTTTTTTTAAGAGGGGAGTCTTCCCAGTCCTAATAGCCGGAAGCTCTACCCTCACGCTCAACCACAGCCGGGAGCACTTTCATACAGGGTGTACATGTACCTGTAGACGTGTTTATAACAGTGTAGTTTCAAATCCTGTGTGACTCTGCAATTAGAAAGCTGAACAAGGACAGAACAATCTTGGATACAAGTGACAGTGCCTCTGATGACACAGTGTTAGTACTTCTCTATTTAGGATTTAATTATGGGTTCAACTCTATAAATCTACTGGCAGATTCAAATGTCCTTCCAAGTGTTAATGTATTGAATATGTGTCTGACAAATTGGTCAACCCAATCAGTTTATTACTCTTACGACAAAATATTTATAACATAACATTACATTTTATTATATTTTTTATTCAGTGTTCATTACAATGAAGATTCCTCTGATGGTGGTAATAATGAAGGGGTGGTTCCTGATGTGGACGTCCAGGAAATAGAGGCCGAGGTTGAGGTCCTGACAGAAGAACCTACCACTTGTGTAGAGATTGAGGAAGGCCCTGAATTTGGCCCTCACATCAAATTTAGCAGAGGAGAAGAGCTCTACCATTTCAGAAAAGAATTGGCAAAGGTCAAAGAAACAAATTTTTATGTTCATTGGACCTTTTCCTTGACTTGTTTGTTGGCTGTTGTAGAACTCTGTGTTACCAATATTCCAAGATGTATTGGTAACATGGGTCAAAATTATATATTGTACAGTTGTACATTGCCAAACTATTTCTTTCATCTCATTCTTTTGATATAGCAAGTGAATTCAAGGACATCTTCCAAAGCCTCGACGTCTGGCACAAGGCAAAGAGTATCAGAAAATGCCTTGCAAAGGTATGTATGTGAATTTTTATATGAAAATCACTTGGTATTATGCTATACCACTCTTATTCATTCATGTAACAAGGGTTAGATTGGTGTGCATGCAGGATCAACAATATATATAACTTAAATTCCCTCCCTGCTGGGTAGCATTGCTTTGAAAAAGTTGCATTATTACATTCCAGCTTGGGCAATCAAAGTCAATGCATAAGGTAAAATCTTGGTCAGACCACATAATCAACCATTTCTGGTACTGTAGCAGTGTCTGCAAGGAGAATGAAACCACGTCTGATGAAGAAGCTTTGCAGATAATGAAGGTAATGCTTGTTAAAAGGAATGCCTCTACATTAATGTACTTTGCATTTTACAAAGACAGGGGCCCAAGCAATTTTCTTGAAAAGTTTCCCCAGTGGACTCAAGGTAAAACAGTTGGCTGAAATAAAATTGTTCAATTATTCAAACGACATTCCTTTCTTTATTTGGTCTTTCTTTTATTTCACCAAGGCAATTTCTAATTTTTGGTACTCTGTGAGGCAGTGAGACTGTAATTCATCTTCAAACCAATTAAAAGGTTTTTGCTTGCAGTATTCCACTATTTATACCTTGTACAAAAAACTTCAACCCATTATTGGTATGTAATGCAGTTAATCTTGTTTCTAAATTTATTTTTTAAGAGCAAGTGGCTTGGCCTGCTTCACCATGTTTGCAATACACATGAATGGCTGGGTGGCAAGTGCGATCATGAAGACCAAATCCACGATCCCAACTTGCCATGGTTTGACAGACGCGATGCTGACTTTACAGAACTTCAAAAAGTGATTTTGAACCCAGAATTGCTTGACAGTTTCAAGTATTAGGTGCGGTTTAGGTAGGAAAGATATGCACATTACAGTATTTGTAAACCAAATCTTGACTTTTATGGTCTGTAAAAGTTATGAAATCTAGCTATCGTCTGTCCCACAACCGAGCTAGTGAAGGGCATGGGTCTATTCCTGGTTTGACGTCACAAACTGATTTGCATCACATTAAGTCTTTGTAAACATGCTTGCAAAGTAGTTTGTGACGTCAAACCAGGACTAGTCCCATTCCCCTCACTAGGTTGGTCGTGGGACAGATGATGGCTAGACTTAATAACAGCCTGTAAAAAGTGAAGATTTCGTTTAAAAGGCACAATGCGTTTCAAACAGGTGCAAAGATTTGTTTGAGCAGAACAAGTATTCTAGGGTTAGGGGCACTTGAAACCATTATTTTGTTCCTTTAGGCACACAGGCAGAATTGAATGCGCAAACAGCCGAACTCTTGTATACACCCCAAAGAGAACACCATTAAGGTATTGTTTTCTTGTTCTTCACGTTGCCATTATTTTGAATTCTTAATAACCTGAATAATGACGTCTGCCTGCTCCCTTGAGTAGTAATCAGAGTTTTAACAGGTGGGGCAGTAGCAAGGATAATTTTCATTCTTTGATCGATTCTTTTTTTTTGGGGGGGGGGGGTACGGGATTTTTCTTACTGAGAATGACACATTTAGCTGCATGGGGGATGATGACCTTCACATGTCAATTACATGTAAAATTTGTTTTCCAGCTATAGGGCTTTCAAGACAAGAAAATATCTTGCAGCCATAGGCTGGAACTTCCACTTGGGTCTTTCGACAGCCACAAACAAGAAAGGGCACAAGATCATTTTGCGGAAGTATAACCAACGAACAAAACAGTGGGATATGAGAACAGTCAAACAAGATAAAACCTTTGCATATATCCCACTTCTCATAGCCAGAATTTTTCATGCTAGAAGGGAGGATAGACAACTTGTCACACGAAATGTGTCACTCAATGCAAGTGACCCTCGTCTCTTGGCGCCCACAAATGCTGCAAAGCCTCCTCCTTCATCAAAGGACCTCTTGCAAAGGCAAAGTAGGTTTAATCTGCATTTCAAGCCTGCAACAAGTGCCGCCAAGGAAAGTAGTGAGAACCCTCCATCCAAAGATCAGCAAAATAGCACAGCACCATGACACTGAAAAACTCTCTGAATGTGCAGTTGTGCAGATATTATACTATGTAGTTGCAGTGTAATTTCCCAATCTGCAGGACAAAACAATGAATTATGATTGTTCTCTCTCCTGAGAGAAACAAACTTTTCAAATGTGAAAGAATCTTTTGGTTTTTTTGCCCTCCACAATGGGAGTCAACTGAAAGGAGTCTATATTAATCATTTGAGGGTTCTTAAAATTCATGATACATTTGGAATTTTAATATTTTGTCCAAACATTCATGCGTCATTGGTTTGTTATATTTTGAAGCCCTTACTACGCAATAATTACTATTTCTGAAGGGACTGCGGTTATTGATATTCACTATTATGACAATTTGAGCAAAAGTCAATGTCATAGTTCCATGTTTTCATATTTATAAATATAAGATTTTCTAAATTACTGATGAATACATGCTTATTATCAGTGTTCCATTACTTCAAATAAATAATTACATACGAGATTGCTCAAATCTGCTCTTAGGACAGCAAGCTATGTAAGAACTAATAATTCAATAATAAATATAAATATCTAGAATTCACTCAATTACATGTGATATGACCAAGTGCACATTAGACCAAATTTGATAATAGAAATAAATAAAAGCACATTCAAATGTCATTCACTGTAAGAAACACGTTTTGGAAGACTTTGTAACAAGCAAGTAGTGCTGTCTCAACTGTTAATGTTCCCGATACCCCATATAAATCCCAGTGACTGATGGGTACCTAGCTTTTATTTTTAAAACAACACATGAAGGGCACACACGCCTATTTCCTTTGCCCAAATAACCATGTCTGGCCAATATAAATTGATGATAGGCAGCTTTCCTGAATGCGCGAGTACTATTGTCTTGTCTGTCGTTCCTTATGTCACCCGCATTTCTCAGCAAGTTCAAGGACATCAGCATCAAGGCATAACTTTGCAGAGCAGGATGTGGTTGTTATGCACTTGCTATGCTGACAGCATTTGTTTTCTATGGCCTGTGACATGGTTCTGCACATACCACAGACACACCAATCTACTGTCACTGCGCTCAGTGGTGGGGCAGGGTCAGCCGTAGCTGTAGCTCCCTGAGTTACCTCTGCTGTAAGGGAAGACGTAACTGTGGATGTCGTCGAGATGATGGGCTCCTCCAGATCATTGTCATCAAGACCATCCTCCATGACGAGCAGAGTATGGATATAGTCCATGCTGCCTACGCCTCTTCGCAACCCTCTTATCGCCAATTTCCTTATCATTGCATCATCCAGGGTGAAAAGAACTCCGATTGGTAGTTCAAAAGACTTCATTAGTATAAAAGGAAAAGGAAGTAAAAAAACAAGTTCACAGATTAATCCAAATATATTAGAATCAGCACTCCACAAAATCACATGACATGAAACATTCACATGAGTAGTAATGTGCAGCTGTACAGGTAACTCAAATGCATGACAACACAGCAATCAGAAAGAAAATAAACTTAATATTCTATTGAACTGTAGTAAAAGTGACAGGAAAAAATACTGTCATAATTTATACCATAAATATTTACTTGCAAATGTACTGCCCACAACATTTTGTTTTTGTAATTTGAAAGTTTAAATATAAAAATATAACATTTACAAGAATAAACAAGACAAATACAATATAAATTACTCAATAGCCGTGGTCACACTACAGACTTTTACCTAGGTAAATTCATCTCGGGTTTCATTTTACCTCGGTAAAAAATTCTGGAAAGGTCACACTACTGATGGACTCCCGAGGTTGTCACCCAAAGTAACGAGTATAAATATATCATTCGCACAATTGAATTTTTGGCGCGTAAATTAAAGATAGCAAGATGCTCGGGGATCTAGCTGATAAAAGAGAAGGTTTTCTTCTTATCTCACTTTTACTGCTTACTTTAATTCAACGAGCAAAGTGAGCAAAAATCCTTTTGCTACGAAGAATGATTTCGCGGCGAGTACAGCAAAGGAGGAGGGCATCATTGCTTCAAATCTTCTTCGTTTTGAATTGGCAACAACACCGTCGTCCCAACCGTATAGCATGGGTTCTTCCAAGGCCACAATTCTGGTTTGAGAATCTGCTGCACTCACACTCTTTGAACACGTGGTGGAAAGAAAATTTTCGAGTTTCAAGGCTGACGTTTGACTATATTTGCAGAGCTGTTGGTCCTGTTATCCGGCGGCAAGACACTATTTTACGGGCAGCCATACCAGTTGAAACAGGAGCAGCAGTAGGATTGTGGAGGTTAGCGACAGGAGACAGTTACCGTTCGTGTGGTCTGATGTTTGGCATTGCAAAATCTACTGCGATTGGAGTATGCCAAGATTTTGTGCAGGCTCTGTGCCAGCTTAAGGATGAATTCATTAAATTTCCTGACACTGCAGCCGCTGTGAGGGAGAAAATTGAAGGTTTCAGAGAAAAATCTAACTTCCCTAACGTTGTTGGCGCTATCGATGGTAGTCACATTCCTATCAAAGCTCCAATGATAAATCATGAAGACTACTTCAATCGAAAACAATATTACAGTTTCGTAGTCCAGGGAATTGTCGATGCCTCTGGTGCTTATTTGTCTGTATCCACAGGATTTCCTGGTAGCATGCATGATGCGCGCATATTGCGGCTAAGTAATTTCTACTCATTGGCAGAGGATAAGCACATTTTGACGGTGCCTTGTATGGATTTGAATGGAACACAGATTCGACCCCTGATTTTAGGTGACTCTGCTTATCCACTAAAGTCATGGCTTATGCGTCCCTTCCAAGACAACGGAGCTTTAACCCCTGCCCAGCGACACTTTAACAAGGAACTTAGCCAAGCTCGTATAGTGGTTGAACATGGCTTTGGTCAAACTAAAGGGAGATGGAGATGTTTAGACAAGAGAATGGATGAGGATACATGGAGAATCCCTCAAAAGATTATCGCGTGTTGTGTATTACACATTTGTATTTTGCTGCAAGAAGATTTTGATGCACCACGTGTGAATCTCCGTCATGAGCAAAATGTTGGAGGGGATGAAGTTGGACCCCAATACATAAGACAGGCAATTGTCGACTACC